>PVHP010008606.1:0-52748 GCA_004024765.1 Zapus hudsonius | reverse complement strand
CCTGTCATGATTGGATGCCACTTAAAATGTGAGCAGAACTCAGGATGAGTCTGTCAGAAGGACAGAAAAGGCTCCTGAGTTACACACAATTCCAGACCAGTAGTACCTCCTGTGTGATAAATGATTAGCTGCTAACAAGTCATTTGAACTTCTTTCTTGTGCAGCTAGGAATCACGATCCAACTCTTGCCTGCTTCAAGTCTGGCACTCTTCATGGAAATCCGGGTATGTCACAATGGGGGTCTGGCAAAATGACTCTCCACCCAAATCAACGAGTGGCAGTTCTAACAGTTCTGCAAAGCATGGTTTGGAAGATGGCTCTCAAGTCTGGTGCATTGCTACGGAAAGCCAAACACAAGCAGGAAAATTAAATATTCCTCTACTCTCAGGCATTCTTCTAGGCCTGAGTTAATTTGAATGCATCACTAAACCTATTTTTTTTCCTACACGTTAAATAGCCCTTTGCTGTCTCCCTAGGAAAGTTATCATTTTATGTAAATAGACATATCATATCTTTGCAAAGGACCCAAGCATAGTTTCTGGGGTTTCACTGAGATTCTAGAAGCCTTTTCTTTTCATTAATATTAAAAGTAAATTTGAAATTTAGAAAAGTAGGTCTGGGGAGATGGCTGTATGGTGAAAAATACTTCCTGTGCATACCTGATGACCAGTGTTCAGACCCCTGGAACCCACAAAAAGATGGATGTAATTAGTGCATGTGTCCCTAATCCCAACTCACCTATGGAAAAGTCGGAAAATGGAAAAGTCAGAAGATTCCTGAAGCTCACAGCCAAGCTATCCTGGAGTTCACAGCATCAAAGCAATAAGAGACCCTGACTGAAGTAAGGCAGAAAGCAAAGATCAACACTCCAGAGTTGTCCTCTGACTACACGTGGACACGGACACACATCCACACACTCACAAATGTGCAATCAGTATTGTTTTCCTAATAGGTCAGTTTCTCTTATTCATTATACCTATTTTAGCTGGCTATCTGCACATGGACAACATTAATTTAATGAAAATCTAACTTATACTTTAATCAAATCAGTTCATGTTACTTTGGGATTTTTCTACCACATAAATTTAAAGTTTGGGATTTTGTATTTTCTTTACAATAAAGTGTAGTTCTTTTAAAATTTTTTAAAATATTTTATTTATTCATTTTCAAGCAGAGAGATACAGAGAGAGGGAGAGAGAGAGAGAGAGAGAGAGAGAGAGAGAGAGAGAGAGAGAAAGAGAGAGAGAGAGAGAACACACCAGGGCCACCACCCTGTGGGTCTGGCATATGTGGGTACTGGGGAATTGAACCTGGGGCCCCAGGCACTGAAGGCAAGTGCCTTAACCTCTGAGCCATCTCCCCAGCCCCCCTTTTTAAATATTTTTGATTAATTACTTAGACATAACAGGTCATGAAAACTCAGTCCACTGTAATGTGTTGCTGACCTAAATATATTAAAATTGCTTGAAGGTTATATTGAGCAATTGATTTCTTAATGAGCAACAAAATATGAGATCAGAAACATGTGAAGTAATTTAAATTGATACTCCTTTGACTCTAAAAATCCTAGGTATTCCTGTTTTGAAATATTTACACCACATACTTTTTCCTCAAATTATTAGGCAGATTTTAGTATTGCATAAAGTTGTAATCTGATTTTTCAAATTGCATTAGTCAAGTATAATTACACATTATTTAAATAATTATGAGAGAGAGGCCATGTTAGCATAAAGTGTTCCCATGATGAACCAGAAAATTTCAAAGACTTTATTTTTTATTTATCTTTTATTTTTCTGCATGTGTTTATGTGTACATAATGTGAACCTGAATGTTCATGTATGTGGGGGCACATAGGTGAGTCAGCATTTGTTTATGTGTGCATGTGGAGTCCACAGGATTCTCATGGGTGTCATTCTCAGAAATCCCCTCCACTTCCTTTAGAAACAGGGTCTCCCATTGACTGGCATTCACTGATTAGGCTTGACTGGTGGATGGCAAGCTCCAGGGATCCTCTATGCCTTCCCAGCAATGGGAGTAAGGCACACATTGCCACACCCACCATTTTTACGTCTGTATGATGGCTTGAGCAAGATCAGGGTCTCATGCTTGCCAGACAAACATTTTACTGACTGAGAAATATCCCAAGCTATGACAGTTTATTAGAAACAATTTGGGCTTCAGTTAAACAGAATGAAATGTCCAGCTCTTCAGATTCTCTGATAGCATGCTGTGGTGGTTTGAGTCAGGTACCCCCTATAAACTTGTGTTCTGAATGCTTGATCCCCAGATGATGGCAATTTTGTCACAGCTTGTTGGATGTGTGTTGTTGGGGGCTTTCTTGTGGATGTTATAGCCAGCTTCCCTTTGCAATTGTAATGGCACAGTCTTCTATTGCTGTAGTCCACTTGATGTTGGCAGGAGGTGATGTCCAGCCTCTGCTCATGCCACTACTTTCTTTGCCATCATGGAGTTTTCCCTTGACTCTATAAGCCAAAATAAACCCATTTCTTCCATAAACTGATTTTAGTACGATTCTTTTCTGTGCAGCAAGGAGAAGTTGACTGCAACATATTCCAACACAGGAATGGAACATTGGGAGTTGAGTTTAACCTGGAGAGACTTCTTTTATCATCGTGTCTGGCTTCATTGATGAACATCTTCAGGGTTTACTGACAAGGAAGGAGCCTTTTGAGCCGAGAAAATTCTTGCTAAAATCCTGATTGGATACTTTTGTGACACTAGACTATTTTAGCATGCAAAACTAAAATCGTTGACTTATCTGAACTATTCAGAATATTTGGTAATCCCATAATGTTCATATACTTGCATTAGCAGCGGTTTTCTTCAAAATATTTAAAATTTTGAATGCTAGAAAATACATACATCAAGTGAAGTGACTTGCATATGATAACCATCATTTGCTTTCTGTGAAAAACTGAATAATTATAGAAATTAAATATTGTTAGACTTAATTGCTTATTAATCTCTATTAAATTGTGAATAGTTGGTCATGAGAGTATAATGAATTCAAAAACTTCCTCAAAAAGTATTTTAAGTAGATTTTGCTGCTCCAAGTCCAGAGCTACTGAGCTTTCCTTTATTTTTCTTTCACGACTTTTTCCATTTACATATATATATACAAGTACATTATGAGATCCTGTCAAAAAAAACAAACCAACAAAAATGAGACATTTATCAGCAACTTATCTCCATTCCCTTTTTCCCCATTTGTTTATCTATTAAGTGTATGAATATTGTAAACACACTACAGAATAAGAATCATGTTTCCCAATTATAGGCTTATAAAAGTAAATACATAACTAAGAAACTATGTCTTTGTAGAAGCTTAGATATTTACCAATTCTCATGTTCTTCATTCCCTGTGTATGGGAATGTGTGTGTATATACATGTATGTATACAAATACATTCATATATATTTAATGTGAGCATATGGAATGAAAGTCCTATTTTCAAAATATGGCTTGAGGACAACGTGCATACCTAGAATTCTCTACGTTAGAGACGTTAGAGCTTGCATCTTTTTCAGAAGTTTTTTTCATAAATTCTTAAGGAGTGAAGTCAAAGATACTTTGAAGGAGAAAATTTCCTAAATATAATGTTTACCTTAAAAGAACGACTACTTTTGTATTTCCTAATTTGTATTAATTTGAACTACTGTGGCTTGAGAATGTCATCATGAGTAATTAAATATGGTTATGCCAAGGAATAATATTGATTCAAATAACTATTATACTCCTAATATTCTTTCATTGGTAAAATTAAGAAACATTGCAAAATGCTTGTGGAATTATGGACTTGGACTTAACTATTCATAGCTAATAAATGGTTGCTTAGTTATATCTATAATATTGTATTATTTAGGTAATAATTGAGGTAAATCACACTAGCTATGTTTTAATAGCTAGAATATATAATATAAAACAGATAATCTCACTTAAAATGGTCAAAGATCTTAAGCAGAGATTTATTTTCATTGATATACCAATAGACATCATGCATAACACCATTATTCATTGTGTGCATGCAAATAAAATCAGTGAGTTATCAGCCCATATCACCAACAGTGGCTATCAAAGATGAAATGAAAATAAAAATTATGGGTCTGATAAGAAATCGGAACTTTGTGCATATGATCCGAATATAATATGGCATAGACACTGTGGGGAACCATATGGAAATTCCTCAAGAAATAAACATGAATCACCTTAGGATTCAGCAACCGCACTCTGTGCATGTATGCAGAAGAAATGAAGCAGAATTTCACAGGAATGCAATCACAGACGTTCCATGATTATAGCAGTCCTAACTGATAGAGGCCAAGAAATGGATGAACTCCATGTATCCATTAGCAGATGAAAAGATACACAGAACAGATGACACAATAGCATGGGAAATTATTCAGTTTATATACAGAAGGGATCCTATCATGTGCTACAGCAATGTCCAACCTTAAGGACATTATAAGATCCTGTCAAGAAACAAACCAAAAAAAAAAAAAAGAAATAATAAAACATTTATCATACATTTAGCTCCATCCCCTTTTTTCCCATTTGTTCATCTATTATGGCTATGAATATTGTACACACCCTTGACAATGTTATAAGTATCATGTTTCCCAATTATAGGTTTATAAAAAGTAAGTGCGTAGCTAAGAAAATATGTCTTTGTAGAAGCTTAGATATTTATCAATTCTCATGTTCTTCGTTCCTTTTATAAGCCCATGCTAATCCTTTGCTGACATTGTGTTCTTATTACTGACAAGCACAACTTAATGGAAAGGAGGTTTATTTTAGCTTGCAGGGTATCTTCCATAATGGCAGTGAAAGCTTGGTGGTCGACAGGGAGTGCATATCAGCTGCTCATATTTCAATAACCCAAGAAGCAGGGAAAGGGGAATATGTAAATTCAACTGATATTATCCTTTTAAATTTTTATTCCTTTTTATTTTAAAAATATTTCATTTTTTTCTTTTCTTTTTTCTTTCTTTCTTTCTTTCTTTTTTTTTTTTTTTTTTTTTGAAATTAGACTTTCACTGTAGCCCAGGCTGATCTGGATATCATCTGTAGTCCCAGTCTGGTGTCAAATCCTATGTGATCCTTGTACTTCTGCCTCGTGAGTACTTGGATTAAAGTCATACGCCACCACACCTGGCCTTTTCTCCTTTTTTAAAAAATACATGTCCTCACCCACATTTTTTCTCACAGAAACATTCCACAATGTATTTCGTAGGTGACTCTAAACTTTGTAACATTGACAATGAAAACAAAAGCCAGAGAGGGAATGAAAATAAGATGGAGCCCTTCAAGGAAATACTCACATTTATCTACTGCTTTCAGTTAGGCCTCACCACTTAGAATTTTCAATACTTGTGTGTCATCACTTGAAATTACGAATACATCAATGGAGAAATTCACAGATGCTGCTAGAGCTGGCATGATACATTTACTCTCTGTGATGGGCTCTGCTAACTTAGGGCAGAGTCTTCAAAACATGAGCTATTTCCAGGACAGTTCATATCTAAACAATAAGAATATCAGTATATCCTTATAAGGTACATACTATTTCCGAGGTGCTTGCACAAATTACATTGGGTTTTCAAGGTCCAGATTTTTGTATGGGTGGTGTATGTGCACGTGGGTATGACTTTTCATATGTGAATGGACACGTGTGTGCAAGGGCACATGAACACTGTGATGGTTAAGTTTTGTTGTCAACTTGACCTTTCAAGTAATCTTAGGTGGGTCTCTGAGGATGTTCACAGGAAGGCAGCCTCTCAGTAGGAGGCAGGATGTAAGGAAGCTCAAAGAAGCTAGAAGTAAACATCCTTTCCTGTGTGGGCAATTCAGGAAGGAAATTCCAGAGACTCAGGAAGTCATTAAGTCTGGGATAGGGTTGCAAGACCCCACCTTAAGGCTGTATAAAGGGGAAACAATTCTCTCCTGGTCCTCCTGCCTGTTGCCTGTTCTGTGTGTGTGTGTGTGTGTGTGTGTGTGTGTGTGTGTGTGTGTGTGTGTGTTATATGTGATGGATTTTTCTCTCTGCTCGAACCTGTGAATGGAACTTCCCTTCAATCTGTAGTTTCAATAAATGCTTTCCTCCTCAAAATTGTGCCTGGTTTGAAGATTCATCCCAGTGGCATGTGGCTGACTACAACAAACACACATAAGTTTGGAGACCACAGGTCAACTTTCTCAATCAATTTCCTATTTATTTATTGGAATGAATCAAGGTCTCATGCTGAACCTAACTTTCGCCTATTTGACTAGACTAGCTAGCCAGCAAACTCTATGAATGCTCTTGTTTCTGTCCTGCCCCCCCCCCCAGTTTTGGGATTACATGTACACACTGCTATGCCCAAATTTTATGCCAGTACTTGACATCCAAACTCAGGCCCAAAGCTTGCATGACAAGCCTTTATGTCCCTTACTAACTGAGCTGTTTCTCCAGCTTCTATAATTGTTTTTGTAGTTAGAGGCAGTAGTGGTAGAATGTTAAATGCCCCCTATGACATGATGGGTTTGTGATGAAGCATCATATTCAATCACCAGCTAATGAAGCCTTTAGGAGACTGAACTGTGCTTGAGGAGGTATAACAGGGAGGACCTTGAGGCTTATTATTCCAGTCCACTGCATGTTTAGAGATAGGTTACTTTTGCTGCTACCTCCCAGCTCCTGTGATCAGATGTGATACACATTCTCTGCTCTGCCATGAAAGACAGGAAATTTGAAAGAAAGAGCATATTCAAAGGTAATTGAAGTAGAGATAAATGAGAGGGAATAAACTTTTCAAAGCTCTGTTCCTTAAAACACTTGAGCTAAACAAAACTTACCATTTCTGTTTACATTTTTCTATATTAAACAATACTATGAAACTAAGTGTCAAACTTAGCACAGAATAAGTAAATGAAAAAAGATTTAAGAGTAAATTCATTGCAAACTCAGTAAATATGGATTCCTGTCTCATCTGTGTAGTATACAACTCACCAAGAGCTACTGCAACCTAAATCTTTGCACAGTAAATACAATAGTAACACAGGATCATATGTTTCTCCCCAGATCTTTGCTTCTTTCATCCCTAAATATTTTCTTATTGACTACTTTCAAACTATATACTCAAAAATATCTCATATATGAGATGCTGGATTAAACACTGGCATAGAAATAATACAAAAAATAAATTTATCATTATTTATCATGTTACCACAAAATAAAATTAAATATATTTCTTGAGAAATACATACATGCCTATCACTATAAATTTCATAAAAGGAAGGTGTGCAACATTTTTGAACTTAATTGTTGTAGTCAACTTTCTCGTTGCTGTGACAAAGAACCAGACCAAAGGCAGTAGATGGGAGGAATGGGTTTTGTTTGGCTAACAGACAAGAGAGGAAGCCCCATGATGGCAGTGAAAACGATGGCATGAGCAGAAAGTTGTCATCACTTTCTGGCCAACATCAGGTGGACAACAGCAGGAGGAGAGAGTGCCAAGCACTGGCAAGGGGAAGCTGGCTATAACACCCGTAACAACACAGCTCTAACAAGGTTCCAATACCCAAATTGCCATCTGCTTGGGATTGAGCATTCAAAACACATTTGTTTGTGGGGGACACGTGGATGAAACCATTACACTCTGCCCCTGGCCACCACGTGCTAATAAACCATAAATGATGTAAAATACAATACATTCAACTCAACTTTAAAAATCACCAGTTATTTATCCTTTCCGACAATATTCAGACACTCCCATTATCTAAGGTCTAATGGCACAGAACATTCACACTGCAAAAGATAGCATTGAGCATACCAAAAACAGATTGAACTGATACAAGATTTAAAACAAACAGGGCAAACTACAAACTCTAACTCCAAGTCTAACAATTCTCTCTGGCATTCAAATTCCGCCCCTCCAGCTCAGCTACTCACAGTCTGGGAAAACATCATCCAGTGCTAGCAGCTCTCCTTGGCAGCCATCCCACAGTCCTGGCATTCACTGGGTCTCCACTGCAACCTATGGTTCATCTTCATGGCTCCATTGGGCTTCCATACATGTAATCCAATGCACCTGCTTCACACTGCCAATGGCCATTTTCAAAAACAAAACCATGTTGCAAATGCAATAAGCTTCTCTTCACACATTTGTTATACTCCATAGTCACAGGTGGGCTACCAATTTGTTAATCTAGGAAGGATTAAAGCTGATTTTGAAGTGCAGGAAACCTCCTTCAGCATTCAGGCCCCTTACTTCAAAAGAGTCCTCATTCTTCCTGCTATTCCAATGCAGATCACCTGGCCCAATCAAAATGGTTGTCATCTCTCAAACAATTATATCTGAATGGGCAGCATTTGGCCAGAAGATTTCCTTTCTTTCTGTGCCATCTCCATCTGCTCACACCAGTCCATTTCCATGCAAAGCAAACCTGCTCCAGTTCTCAGGACACAGGCAACCAGAATGCAGGCAAGCAGAACGAAGCAAGTCTCTGACATACACTGCTTCTGGCTCAGTTCCCACAAGTTTTTTCTCACCTCATAAACCAAACCTCACAGTCCATAGTCCTTTCTGTATTCAAGTCTTTCCAACTCTGACCAGAATGGTCCATCAAGATAAGTACTAACACTGCAAGGAGCCTCTTAGGATGGGGTTTCAAATCCTTCCACATTCCCCCTGCAAACCAGTTCCAAAAGACCAAAGCCACAGAATCAGGGTTCTAGCAGCAAGGACCAATTCCATTTTCGGATACCAAAACTGTTGCCATTAACTTCTCTCATTGCTACTACAAAGAACCCTACCAAAATGGCTGATGGGAGAATTTATTCATTTACTTATTTTGGCTTACAGACTCCAGGGGAAGCTCAATGATGTCAGGAAAAATGGTGGCTTGAGCAGAGGATGGATATCACCTCCTGGCCAACATCAGGTGGACAACAGCAACAGGAGAGTGTGCCAAACATTGGCAAGGAGAAGCTGGCTAGAGTCCCCATAATTGTGTCCCCAAAACCACAGCTCTAACAGGGTTCCAATACCCAAACTGCCATTAGGATCGAGCATTCAGAGCACATTCAGTCATGGGAGACACCTGGATCCAACCATCATATCAACCCTTTCTCTTTCTAATACAATAGCTGAACTGCAGAGTTCCAGACCTGTTATCTTAATTGCTTTCTGCCCCATCTCTCCTGGCTATCAGTGTTTTCCCTGTCATCTCCAATAAGAATGATTATTTATAAATATAAATTTAAACATATAAAATTTTATATCCCATTTATCACTACCAGGAGATCAAGTCAAACTATGACCATATCAAGCAAGCTGTTTTTGTATAAAAAAAAAAGTAATTTTCAAATTCAGGGAATTGATAAGTATCCACCTTTGGTTAGCTATTAAATATTACATCTCTGCAACTTCTATAAAATTAATAACTGTTGCCAAGAAGTGCAATTCCCTGTCAAATGGAGAATCTAAACTATAAGAGGTGAAGGGAGGTACTTTTGAAAATGACTTGATGACTCCAAAGAGATGGAGATAGGATTATAAATTCAATCAAAGGCTTATATATTTAAAAATCTCTTTTATTCTCTAATGTAATGACTCACCTTCATCGTCAGCTGAGTTAGACTGGAATCACCTAAGAGTTCCCTCTGAGCATTCTTAAAGCTCAACTGAAGAAAGAAGGCCAACTTTGAATTTGGACAATATTATCTCATGAGCTCAGAAACAGAGAGTTAGTTTCACATCAGAATTCATCTCTTTTCTTCCTGACAGTGGACACAATATGGCCAGCCACGTCACCCTGCAGCTCCCACAGTAGAGTTGCTCTCACCACAACGCCTTTCCCACAGTAATGGGCTGTACCCTCAAACTGTGAACCAAAATAAACCCTTCCTTCCATAAGAAGCTTTTGTCAGGCATTTTGTCATAGCTATGAGAAAAGTAAATACAGCTGAAATGACCAACCTTATAATGCCAATTTTTCCCTAATATATATGAAATTTTAGCAATGATGAAAGTACTGTGATTCAAAACTAGCATATGACTTCAAACTATTGAAATCATATGCTTACTTACATAAATATCACATTGTACTTTTGACACCTATTTTAATAATATAACTATAATTTAATTTAGTTTATAATCATTTTTAACATAATGTTTAGTCAAAATTAAAATATTTTAAGATATTTAAGGTAAAGATAATAGATAATCATGAACATTAATATATTCGAATTAGTAAGCAGTAAAAGAAAATAATATCATTTAAGTCACAAAAGAGTTGTCTTCCTCCCTTTCCCTCTGCATGTGAGCACACACAGCACACAGGCACACACACACACACACACACACACACACACACACACACACAGTATTTCATTATGGGCATCAATCTTTTTAAATGTGTCTTATAAGTGAAGGAAAAGAAGATATATTTATCTTATATCCAAAGTAAACAGATAAAACAAGTCCAACTGGATCAATGAGTTTTCTGTCACCAAAACTCACCTTTAAAGTAGTTTGTCAAAATCATGTAAGTGGCAAACATCAGAATGGAAAGATGTGATTTTGATTTCCTCTAAACCTTGCTGGGTCACTGAGTGGGTATTCCTATTGCTAAATAACTACTTTTCTATAGGAAGTTATGGGCATTGGGAAGAGGTTATTTATATATGCATGGGAATCCATGGATAAAACTGTTCCTCTCCAGTGGGAAAAGCAGCCATTAAATACACTGAATGTTGTGTTTCATGTCTTGGGAAGTTGTTCTGTTGGATGAGGCAAGGTTCAAGATCTATATGTGGGTTATGAAGAGAGTCCAGGATCCTACACTGGGAGTGGGGTTCCTCAGCAATTCAACATCTTGACCAAAGAAATAAGACATGTGAAAAGATAGTTCTCTGGATCCCATAGCATGAGTTACCTCTTTTACTGAGGTTCAAGCCAGGACTACAGGCTCATAAATCAGCAGATTCCATTGGGTCACACTCAGTGAAAGGCAAGAAATGGTCTTTAGTTTGCAAAGGCCAAGACTCTTTTTTTCAAAACATTCCATAGAAGACTTACATTTTTAGATACACAGATACATAGAGTGATGAATCACAGAAAACCTCACTCTTGGCACAGTTTTGCACTCGTAAATCATGAAGCCAATATGAGTGTGAGAGAGTGTTTCTATCTTCAAACATGAATTTCTTATTGTAGAAATTTTACAAGTCATCCTAACCAAAATTAAGTAATCATTTTTTGGGGGGTAGGGAAAAAAAGCATTGGCCTAGTTTATATATATCGCATTTTTAAATTTGTTGGAGAGAGAGAGAATATGATATATAATTATTTTGTGTGAACTTTAAAATTGTTAACTTTATCTTCTTTTACACTGTTTAATTAGTTTCAAAAGTTAAACATCTTTTCGGAATTAGAGGTACTGCTATGTAGAGAAAATACACTTTGTGACATTAAATAACTTTGTCAGAGAGTCTTCTTGAGACTGATTTTTATAAATCACTAACAATTGAAATCAAAAGACAAAAAACTACAGATCCCTTCATACCATCGAGAATTTCTCATAAATCAAGACAAAATAAAGAACCAAAATGATATTAAGTTGAAAACAAATCAGTAAGTTACTTACTTATCAAGTTTTTCCTATGGCATATTCAGAATTCAGAGGTAGGCTCTGTGTGTTGAAGGGAAAATGTTTTCTCATCAGATTTCCTCTTATAATTACACAAACATGCATATCTGCAATGTTTTACCTCCATACGGATATAATCTATCCATTTCAGGGTTGATTCTCAACCACCTTAGGGATGTTTTTAAAAATAAAAACAAAGTATAGCAAATGGATATTAGAAAGCAAAAACAGTATTAGAAAAATCTTAGAGGGGGAACTGTACTTTTTAATTTAAACTTACAGGTAGATCTGACAGAAATACAATAGAACATTCTACTATAACAATAAATAAAATATGGAAAACTAAGATCTCCTTATTTGGCTTTGAAAAAATGAGTTGAAATATATTTTCCTTTATTGTTGTTATTTCATTGTTGTGTTTTTGAGGTTAAGGTCTCCCTCTAGCCTAGGATGACCTGGAATTCATTAGGTAATGTCAACCTGGCCTTGAACTCACAGCAGGAGTGCCACCATGCCTGGATGAGAGATATTTCTTAATGCGTTTCAAATGCATAGGATACTATCACAAAGATGTATTTTGCTAATTTACTATTATAATTAATTTGAAATTTGATAGCAGTCAATTCCTATAAAATGTATCAGTGAATTAGGTAGAAAATAACTTTAGTGTGAGTTATGTCAAAAATAACACCATGACCTTTGATGAGTTTACATTTCACAGTCATCGCTCACTTAGTACTTCTAGGTTTTTAAATGGAAATGTATTTAACAAACTTGCCCAGAACACATTAATTGGGAAACGCCCATGCTCAGGAGGGTCAACTGACCTTATCTAGAGGTGCCTCGCAAATTTCTGATGTGACAGCATTTGAGATGCAACACTGCACAGAGCTCCAGAAGCAACCAGTGAGGTGAAGACATGAGGCACAGGAGCAGAAAGAGTATTGTGTAACTCTCTGGAGAGTTCAGTTGATTTATCATGTGAAAAAACTCAGTGTCTTAGTTAGCTAGATGCTGCTGGGATGAATCTTCAAATCAGGCACAATTTGGGGGAGGAAAGTATTTATTGAAACTACAGATTGAAGGGAAGTTCCACTCACAGGTTCGAGCAGAGAGAAAAACCCATCACCTATACCACACACACACAAAACAGGGAACAGTCAGGGGGGTCAAGGAGAGAACTTCTTCCCCTTTATGTAGCCTTAGGGTGGGGTCTTGCAACCCTATCCCAGACTTAATGGCTTCCTGAGTTTCTGGAATTTCCTTCCTGCCCTGCCCACACAGGAAAGGATGTTTAGTTTTAGCTTCTTTGAACTTCGTTACATCCTCACCCTTGCTGAGAGGCTGCCTTCCTGTGAACATCCTCAGAGACCCACCCAAGATAATTAAAAAGATCAAGTTGACAACAAAACCTAACCATCACATTCAGCATGTCTATGTTTGAAAGAGAAATAAGGGTAGATAAAGCTGTACAAACTGACAGTAAGGCTATCTCCAGCTCATTTACATTATCTTAGAACACATAGAAGTGCGGAGACTGAGTTATAATGATTCTTCCTAGGCATGCTGATAGCCTGGCTCTATGATGGGGTCATGAGGATCAGATTGGATTAGAACTGTGAGGAGTGGGGAAGGTTGAGAACATGAATTACCAAGTAGTGAACTAAGGCAGAGGGAAGAGCAGAATCATTTTCTAGGTTTTGGGTTTAGCCCAACAACAGAGTTGGAGTTACTATGAACGTTTGTAAGAAAACTCAGCCTTTGTGAACATGCCACTAGCCAAAGAGATATCACATAAAGGTCGATCCAAATTGCATGAGAAAGGCATTTTATATTGTCATCCCAAATGGATGACATCATCCCAAATGGAAGTTTCTGCTAGAAGTGGGTGCAGAAGGACACAGGATCTGTGGGAAAGGAGGGAACTCTTCAACACACATTCAGGATGGGCTGATGCTGTCCCCAGATGAAATCTAATTACACACTCATCTCACACAGCTCATAATTTGAAGACTGTATTTAAATATCTCATTTTTTCATCATTGTTCCTCATCACATCATCAGTTCTTAATCATTTCTCCAGGGAGGCCACCTGAAGACCCTAGTTAAGTATTTGCCAACATGAAGTAAGTTTTTCCTTCTCTCATCTATGTCCAAGTCTACAGTTTAGAGAGTTCTTATTGCACTTAACATTTCGAAGTCTCGGTTCAGGATTAGAGTATATTCCTTGCAAGTGTTTTTGGCTATGTCAATTTAGGATTTGATGATTTTTTCACAAGAAAGTATTTTCTTAAAGGTTTCAAATTTTCATCTTTATAGAAATTCATGTCAAACACTGATTTATTACTTTTAAAGTTAAATTTAGAAATTATTTGTTATTGTATTACAGTATTATTCAACATAGATATTAATGACAAATTAACTTTTGTATAATTGTTTCAATTGCTACTATTATGAGTTAAAATAAATTAATTTTTTAACATTTATAATTATTTAATATATAAAAAGTATATATAATTATCCCAATGTAATCTTTTATATCACCATTTGCAATACTTTAATATTAGAATTATTTCTAAAATAAATTGCACATTAAGTTATACTTTGTACATGTGAACAAAGTACTTTTTTATAATTTATAAATTACACATGAAATAAATGCTTATTTAACCATTTCATGTGTAATTTAAAATTTAAAATGTTTCTTGCATTTACTTATTGTAATTTCAATGAAGAAATAATTTTAAGAACAAAAATCTTCCTTTAAAGAGCAACTTTGAAAATATCTTATATGATAATATAAAATAGTTATGCATTTTAAAAATTGCCTTAATAACATATATACAGAAACATTTTGGTAAATAATTTTAATATTTTAGTCATATATTGTAGTCTTTATTATGATATATATCCAGGTATTATTATCAGTTATAAAGATGAACTTTTGAGAATATAAAATTTATTTTTGAAATATCAGTTTTTAAATAAAGAACTTTATTTTGAAAAACTAATGTTTCCCACGATGGAATTGAACACCACTCAAAGTTCCCAGACTCGGTGGATTCTGTGTTAGAATTGAGTCCCAGCTTCACAGGTTTAGCCCACAGCTGGTTTTCATTGTCTTCCCTTCTCAGCCTTACTTCCAAGGGCCTTTCATCAACATCTTAGTTCTCACTTTGAGTGAGGATACAAACATCCTCCAGAAAGACCTCTCTGTCGCAGAAATACATAGACATTGGTACATTCTGCCTTGAGATTCAACAAAAGGGAACCATGGCCCTAGATCACCATATCAAAGCCTTCTAAGGTTCTAGGCACCTGGTATGGTCCAGAGGAAAACTTGTCTTCTCTGAACCCGTATCTTATTGACTCTACAGACTATTCCCAAGGCATAACCCCTTTCACTCTTGCTTACAGGTGACCCTGGCCACAAATTTTATAGGAGTTAAAGTACCTCTTAAACATAAGCTTATGCATTTGGAGTGGATTTCCTATCCTTCAATCTACCATTATTTTAGGAATTCACATTTATTTCATCCTGCTATAGGAATATTTAAACTAAACCTAGGAAATGTAGTCAGACCCCAAAGTAGACAGATATGAGAGAAGCATTATCTAGAAACCATTATTTCCAATAATATTGACAAAAATCTAAGAAAATGATGTCAGTATGCAGAAGAGAAATGGGAAATAAGATGACATATTCTCAACAATGCCCCTGATGGTTTCCAAAAGGCACCCAAACTTAAAAATATGGTATCCTTGAGTTATTGAAGTCTCTATATATAGGGACATTATCCAAAAGGAATCAGCCCTGCAAAAACAGCTATGGGTTTATTGTGGAAAGTGTTCCTTTATCCTACATTTGAGGATATTACTTATTTGTCACCAATCTGAGAGCAGCTTGCTTAATACAATGACAGATTTTTCCATTAGACCTGGGAGTGCTAGAGACCCTCCAAGGGCTGGAGGCCATATGGTGCTTCTCTGTAATCATTGGGGAAAGCAGCTGGGTTGCCTAAAGATTTATGATCAATTATCTCTGCTCAATGACTGAGCATCCATTGAACAATGGCTCTTTCTGGCTTAGAAAACACCCAGTAGTTGTAATGTTCCTTTGTTAAATTAAAAGTGTTATTAATTCAAGTTACAAATCTATATTTTCAATGAATTTTAATCAAGTGTTAATAATAAGTGCTTTACAAGACATTTTAGAATTTTTTAATATTAAACATACCTAAAGATACAAGCATACTTACAGAACACTGTCAAACTTTCTTGAATTGCCTAAGTAAACAGCCTCAGCAGTAATATATGAAACCATTTTTCAAATTGCCTTGCTGCTTTGTTTCCATGATCATTTTATCTGAAGGGGATATCCTGGGAAAATATTTCATGAATCTAATTTTTATTTATCTATTACTCAGTCTTCTATCCATACCTCTAATTTGGTGGCTTTCTGCCTTAGGAAAATTATTCCCTTTGAGTTTGCATTGATGGAAAGATGACTTTGTTTATTGTTAAAAGTTTGCATATTTATTGTGCTTACTGTGGATAAATTTTGTATTTCACTTGTTCCAAGAAGAATTTGAAAAAGAATCTCTGAAAATAATTTTCACAAGTTCAATGAACAGTCTTCCTTATAACTAGAGTACCCGTAATAATGTTGTCCTAGAAAAGAATTGCTCAGTTTCCTACAAAAACATGAATATCTAATGATGGACAGGTTGTGAGTAGGAATGACTAAATTAGAAATGGGCCATTAACCTGATTCTCTAATTTCTTTAGGAAGAATATTTAGGATTAAATAAACTCAATGTTTTATTTGCTATATTGCATAATATTTGAAGAATTTACCTCTGCAGACTGAATATATTCGATAAAATATATACTGAAGTGAAATTCAATCATTCTATCAGAATAGCTTAGAAAAGTAGCCAGAAGCCTAGGGGTGAACATCAGCAGGCTGCTGTATAGCAGTAACAGATGTTCCTTTAAAAACTTTATAATGTTTCTTTGCCGGGATATTTAGATCTAATTTATTGGAATCAAGCTTAAAGAAATTTAAAAACAGATATGATTTTTTAATAATCTCAAGTAGCCAAATTTTGTATAATTCTTCCAAAAAAGAATCAGATCAGCACTAATGTAGATTCTATTATTATTATTATTATTATTATTATTATTATTATTATTATTATTTTGGTTTTTCAAAAGAGGGTCTTTCCATAGCCCAAGCTGACCAGAAATTCACTAAGTAGTCTAGGTAGTTTCAGGGTAGGATTGAACTCATGGCAATTCTTCTATCTCTGCCTCTCAAATTCTTGGATTAAAGGTGTGCACCACCAAACTCAGCTCAATTTGTTTTTTTTATATATAATTCTCAATGATCAACAAAATTTGTGTTTTTATTTTATAAGTAACAGCACATAATTTACTGTCATCAGGTCAGTCTCTGAGTATTGGTAACTTCTAATGATGATATAATTTTAGAGATATGTAAGAGTTTATAAGGTTATATTCACATTTTATTCAGATCCACATATATTTTTCTTTATGAGATAGCTCTAGTAGGCACAGGTAGGGGGCAATACTAATATTAATATGTTTTTATAATTATAAAAGTAAAAGTCAATACTTTTAAAAAATATTTTAACAAATTATAGTTGTTTAATGTCCTTTTTTTACATATATTGAAAACTCTCATCTCTAAACATTTACATTAGGCAAGTGTTTAACACCAAACTCCCAAAATTTGGTTTCTATAACATCGTATGATTTATTTGTTTTCTTATTATTTTTGGATTGTTATACTTGGAAGAGGATTGTTAGATTGAGAAAAAATGTGAAAGGGTGAAGATGAGAAATTTATTAATATCACTGTTG
Source organism: Zapus hudsonius (assembly GCA_004024765.1). Classification (NCBI taxonomy): domain Eukaryota; kingdom Metazoa; phylum Chordata; class Mammalia; order Rodentia; family Dipodidae; genus Zapus; species Zapus hudsonius. The sequence goes on along the minus strand of PVHP010008606.1, from coordinate 35,213 downwards.
TGACATGCATGCTCTTTATCAAATCCCAGCACTCCCTAATTCTACTTCTTATTATCAGAAGAATGTAGCAGCAAAAATCCAAAGACTTCTTCTCTTTGAAAATAGGTGTTCAGTATGACAAAATATATTTAATGAGTAAATACTACAGTTACCTCTAGGCTACAATTATCACAACTTAACTATAAGCATACACAAGTATCAAGTTAGAACATAAACCTTGAAGCTTAATTAAGGTGTAAAGACATTCTTAAATTTTGGGGCTAACAATTAATCATTAAACATGTAATGTTTAATAAGAAAGTATATTCTGCATTTGTCTTAATTATTTCAGAGTACTATAATTTTATTTTGTGTATGCTTTCACATGGAAAACTTTATTGTGTGTTTGATTGCTACTTTAACCTTTATTTTTAGTGCCACAGTTAAATCAATAAGACAAGTTTAGACCAAAGATTTATTCGCATATTGTATTACTGCAGTGTTTTTAAATTATGGCTAAAATTATAATTATTAAGATATACACTTTTCGAACTCCAAAATATAGTGAAGACAAAAAGTCTTTGAAGTTTGTATGCATTTGCACACTTTCAGTAAAATTAGACATAATGAGCTCCCTGTAGTCATTAAAAAAATATAAGAGGTGATTTAATTGTTTCAGGGGCTCCCAGCCTAATGGTTATCCTGAAACTACAGCTCAGATGAGGCATACTTATCGTGCACCATAACAAGTGAACCCAAAAAGGCTGAGAGAAAAATGACAGAAATCTCATGGCAGTAAATAATCCTTGACCTCTGCAATTTTAGAAGGCCCACTTCTTCAATGAAGTAAAATTGACTTTACAAGGAGCTAGAAAACGTTAATGATGTGGATTAGAGATGGTTTACTGGGGGAGCAGGGGAGTAAGTATTCACTAGGTGTCTGGGTTTGAAAAGTTCTCATTTCTTTAATGAAAAAAAAAATGAATACTTTATATGGTTTAAAACACATTAAGAATGAGCTGAGACAGAGGTGGAACACCAATAGCCTTAGGGAACCAGTTTTTGAATGTTCTGTTTGTCCTGAACTGAGTGAGCAGGCAATGGTGATTGTCAATTTAACTTAGTTGTCAGCATGAAAAAAAATCTGCATTTTTCCATAATAGTGTATTTTCTTATTTAAACAAAAAAAAAATCTGGTTGCATGGGTTCCTTCTCAATCCCTGGGAACAACTTGTAAAATTCTCTGTTATCATTCTGTCTCAAGGCAGGAAGGTAAGAGTTCAAATAGATATGCCTTGACCTCACTGAGTTTTATCCCTCTTATATTTATTTTTGTTCTAATAGCAATTATCAATCACTATTGGAAATTTTCTTTTTACATGCTTGTTAATTATCTATCACTCTAATTTTTCAAAAATTTAAATAGTCATGTGTAGGGATATTTGATGTCATATTTTTTGAGGAAATAGAATGTAGCCTTGTGTATGGGGGAATATAAATTACATTCCCTAAATGAATGCCACTTGACAGGAGATACTTAGTGCCTTGCATTTCCAAGATGCCTTCTCTTGTTTCACTCCCAGTGTATGAGAGACATCTCTTTCTTGCCAGGTGTAGTGTTACAGACCTGTAATCCTTATCTACAGGAAGAAGAGGAAGGAAAAAGGAAGGAAGGAAAGTAGACAAAGAGAAAAAGAGGGGAGGGCAGGAGAGAGGAAGGGAAAGAAGAAGATTGGTCTAAGTTTTGCAATTTACTCAAAAAAATTCCAAATGGATCTCAGGATCGAAGTTAATTTCAAGTGTCAAAATCTAAAAAGAATCAGAAATTGATATTAGAGAACATTACGTTGAAGAAAATGTTTGGACCCAGGAGTAGGCAAAGCACTCTTAGTTATGAAAGAAACCTAATTTACTGATAAATTAGCTATAATCAAAAATAAAAAGATGAGCTAAAGTGATCTACAGCAAAAAAATGCATAAATCAAATATCTAAGAAATGACCTGTGTCTGAACTATATAGAGAACTATTCAAACTAAATTCAAATAAACTTGAAAATGAGGAAAAACCACAAACATACATTTTACTAGAGAGTATAGTCACTTGGCCTAGAAATATATGAAAATTATATTCAGTATAATCAGTCTTTAAATAAGTAGTGGTTAAGAAATAGAAGTAAAACCACCAGCAGAATGTTAAAATATGACTTAAAATGAAAGAACAAAAGCACAAGTTCAGGTAATGCTGCAGAAAAACTGAATCCCTCACACAGATTGGTTGAGTGTTTGGAATGTGAAAAAAAAGTCCTGGAAGTTTCTTTTTGATTGTTTAAAACATTTTAAAGATTTATCTATATGCGAGAGAGAGAGTTAGACAAAGAGAGTCTCCTTTCACTGCAAAGAAATTCCAGGTTCATGTGCCACTCTGTGCATCCGGCTTTATATGGTTACTGGGGAATTGAACCCAGGTCACCCAACTTTCTTTGCTTACTAGATTCTTATGTTAAAATGTGGGTGTATGAAGGCGCCAATAAATTTATTATTGCCATGATTTTGTATTTCATTAAAATGAATCTTAATTCACAAAGAAAATTGTTGAGTGTTTATTTGGTTGACAACAAATATCATTTTTATTTGACCTTGTACTTCAGTAAGACTTTACTTCCCATAAATCTATAAATCAATCTTCAAAGACATGACAGTAGACTGTTGTAGTTTTCAAGGTCCAGGGGAGACCATCTTTCCTGCAGCACCATTATGATCTCTATAAAAGACCAATTCCTGAAAGAATGTTTACAACTAGGATAGATAAACCATTCTTTCCCACAAAATCAAGGAGAGCTAATCCAAATAGGTCTTGTATGGATATTTACTGCTGTCACAATAAAGACGCCAATATTCACAAACTGTCTCACCTTTTATTCTTTCATTCACACTCTCCCCTCTGAAATCACAAACTCTTGGGGGCTTAAAACTGAACGCTAAAAAATCCACCTAAACCTCTCCTCTAAATATTGCTCTACCGCCATCATTTTACCTAAAGCAGTGGAAGAAAGGCCTGCTATATGAGGAAAGAAGAGGGTATTTCCTCCCAAACTATTAGCTGTCTTCTAGAGGCTTCCATCACCTCTTCTGGATCTTAACTCTGTGCCTGTTACAAGCCCCAGCTGTCTGGTTCTGAAAAGAAAGAAAGCCATCTCTATATCTATTTAATTTTGGTTATTTCTAAAACTTAAGATTGTCTGAATAATATGCAGTCATTGAAGCCCACTCGATGATGCAAACTCAAAAGTTAACAAGCTGTAATTGCTACTCTTATCAGACTACATAAAATTCCCCACTTTTAATGGTCCCCCCAAATCTATCACTGATTAACAATAAAGAATTTAAACCAGGGAGTTTTTCACCTATAAAATTTTAATCATGAAAAAAATAATATTGGAACAGAAATATTGCTTCAGCATTGATTTCATATCATTTTGAAATCTATGGAAATACGAATTTTAATTGAGTTCAATTGTTGCACAAATTGAAATTTTTTTATGGGAATTGGCAGAGCACATTCCATGGAGAGGTTTTTATTTAGCTATTTTGTTTTTAAAGTCACTATTGGCAAGCAGTGAGAAAGAGTCATAAATGGCTGCTAATGTACCTAATACTATACTACAGGGTATATTTTTCTCCCAGCCATCTGGAAAGCAATTAATGCTCTGGAGCATGAGATTGATAGTCCTTTTAATTTTTGCCCCTGTTTTAGGTTTTTAAAACATTGTAAAGACTCTGAATTGAATATGTCATGGATATCAAAATTTGAAAATGAGAGATGGTAGCTATAGTCTAAACTCAAGGGCCTCATATTCAACAAAGTTTCTCATGTTACATATGGAATGATATCTTGTTCTTTAATTTATACATAGAATGAGTAAAATAAGATTAAATGAACTCAAATTATGTATTTGTAAGACAATTTACCTGCTAAACATAACTGTAGTATATGTGATTCAGAAAATTATTGCTAAAAGATGAAAACTCAATCTGTATGTCATCTGAAATAAAATATTTTCCTACATTATAGACCATGTAGAAAAAATTAAATCAGTAATTCAAAAAATTATAATTAATATTTTTGATGTGTTTATTTAAAAAATCTCAGCCCTATTGGAAAAGTTTTTAAGATGCAAACTTATCATAAATATCCAGCCTAGCATAAGCATTCCTATATGACTGTTGAAATATCTTGTCCTGTGTCATAGTCATTAGGACAAGCAAGACTATATTCTTCCAGTACTGATGCAGGATTCTGATGTTCAGGAGGGGTTCTCCTAAATTTATAAACCCTAATTTTGGGTCATTCTGCTATTTTAAAGAGGAGTTGACAAAAGCAGTCTTGCAAAGGATAGATTATGAAATACTGAGTTTATTTAGAGATAAATCATAAATCGTGAGGTTCATTGAAAGGAAATGAGAATCTATGAAGAGGAGCAGAGTCTCTAGCCCATGGAAGGCAGGATCTAGAAGCTCATGGAGAGAGATTGAGAGGAAACTGCATGCATGTGGGAGGCACACCGTTCACCTGCACCTTCACATGAAAGAACATTAAGAGTTTAAATGTTGATGTAAGGAAGAATAGCAGAGGGAGAGTACCAAAGCAGAGACCAGGAAATTCAGATGAGAAATGGGTAATAAAGTTACACCCATGGTTACCCCAAGTTTAGAGAAATTATACATGTAGCATATCCACATCGTAGATCTCAAGTTTAGAGGAAATACACACACGGTAGGCTCAGACTTCAAAGAAGAATCATGCATTTATTCAAAGTGAGAAGCTACCCCAAAGCACAACACAGATAGAGATATAACTACTCAGGTCAAGAAGCAGTGCTCTGTCAGAAGGAGAAAATGAGACATCCATGTATCCAGACCAAAATCACAGGACACAAAAAGGGCAGAAATCCTCATGGACAGGACTTTTATAGACGAATAAAAATGGATTCTTTCATCAGACTTAGGTATGTAAGGGGAAACCCTGATTGGTTCACACATTCAAGGAGTGGACTCAAAGGCTAGCCCACCTAGGCAGTGTGCTAGCCTGTGGGCAGCAGGGGGCACCGCAGCCTTTGTGGATGAAACTGTATCAGACATGAGTTCCATTCCTGCCAAGGCACAGAGGACATTGAGAGATAAAGCTGCAAATAAGAAGGAAGCCAGACCCCTGCTGGCAAGCTCTAATGGTGCTAGAAAGCACCATGTGAGCTCCTGGGTAATACAGGTACTAATCATGTGAATAAGAAGTATATCCTGCAAGTTATAAAGTCAACTATCTAGACAAGATGTACAAATATGTGCAATAGTGGCACATAAATTATGGGGGTAATCAACTGCTCTCTGATTGGATATGAGGCCTGATCAGTGGGAAGGAATTCATGGCTGGTTCTGAGAACCAGATCAGAAAGCCTATTGCTTGGTAGGTTATAGGACCTTAGTGAGCAGCTTCTACTGTTCTTTGGATAAATGGAGAAGTTATATCCATCAGAAAGCCTTCTAAATGTATATTTGAATTTCAATTGTTCACACTACTACTCTCACAATTGGTTAGAAAACCTGCTTTATACAGATGTTGGTAAATTCCAGGGAAATCCAAGACCCATCAGCACAGTAAGAAAAGAAAGCCCGGCATAAGACATTTCTATCACACCCAATAGGACCTAGGAAAAGCTACAGAGAAAGTGGCAGATTAAATCTGAATGCTGCTCTCACTATCAGTCAGAGATACTTCCCAAGGTATATGATGGTAGACATCAAGGAAACTCAATATGCATCAAGGCAGAAAAAAAATAAGCTGCTGAAAGCTTAACACCAAAGTCTTATGCCCTCCAAGGCACAGGGAACATTGTGGGAGAGGCATGAAAAGAATGTAAGAGCCTCATGGTAGGAAGACTATTGTGAGGCATTGTCTGCCCCACAGGAACCAATTTGTATAATCATGAACACAGAGATTACTCATACCCGCCACCCCCATTGATAAGGGCCCTCAGTGGAGTGATGAAGTGGAGGCAGGGAGGTGGGTACAAAAGAAGATAAACCAATGAGAATGTGTCCAATCTGTAGTGTGTCAGTAAGTTCATATTTTCACAATCCCATATATATATATATATATATATATATATATATATATATGTATGTATATATATGGCTTTTTGTGAGGAACACATAATGTAAAAAACAAAAGAAGAAAGATTCCAACATTATTATGTTGTGACAGTCATCTTTTCATTGCTGATACAAAATACTGATCTGAATAACTTTATGGAAGGAAAGGACTTACTTCTGGCCTACTGTTTCAGGGAGAGGTTTGAACTGGGCAGGGACATCCCGGCAGCAGTAGGAAGCTAACCCATATAGTCAAATATCAGCAGAGACAGCAGCAATCATAATCTCCCTGAGGCAGGTGGGGGCAGACTATAATAACCCAAGGCCTACCCCAAGAAACCCACCTCCCCTAGCAAGACTTCTCTCCAAAGCATCTAACTTTTGTGGACTAATCATGAGGTTTAATCATAAACACACGAGTCTATGGGAGACATTTTACATTTAAACCACCACCTAAATGTTTTAAAAGATAATTTAACATTTTCATCTCCTCTAATCTGAAATATGATGATTAAAAACAGAAGAAATGATCAAAAATGGAGACAAAAAAAAAAAAAAGGTAGAGACTGAGAGGGGGAGACAAACAGAGAGGGAGAAGAGTCTGGCTCCATCACTAATTCCAAAGAAACAAGTGACAGAAATCAAGGAGATTGTCTAGTCCTGAATGAGAATTTATCCCATTCTTACCAGGGCTTAGAACTTGGACCATAGAAGAAGAAGGAGAAGGATGCTGATACAATTTTGCTTGACCACAAAGTCTTGCTGAGAATCCTACCTACTTATAAAGAACAGCCTGTAAACCTTGATTGTCATCCTTGACTAGTCCAATTCAAACCTGTGAAGGAATCCTTGGAGAGTTCAGAGAGGACAGGCTTGAGGAGTCATTATCATAGGAGCTGGTTCTGAGAAAATGCATACATGTCTTTCATCAAATAAACATCTTTCACAATGTTTTAATTATAAATGTTTAATGATTCAGTGTCAAAAAATATGGCTGTATTTCAACACATATACAAGTTCATATATAAATTATATTGCAAAATGTGAATATTAAAAAGAACTTGTTTTATATTTGGGTTCATCAGAAAAGTCCTTAGAGAAAACTTGAAGTCATCATATGATCAGAAATACCTTGATGGCAATAGTTACATGTTGAAAACTGTTGAAGCATTGAGTATGCTTTTGCTATCCATATGAAGTTACTAAGAGGCATTGTTAGTCTTTGCTTAATATTTCTATGCTCCTTTTATCATATTCAAACATAAAAATATTCATAAGTAACTAAATGCACATAGTGAACTAAGTAACAAGTTTCAAACCCAGACTTCCCATTAACACTTCTAATTCTGCCATGAATGCCAATGAATTCACTGGACAACTGTCTGTGAATTCCAGCCAGGGTAGGTTCAAACTCTAAGACAAACAAAATCTGTGGGGGATGCTTCAAATTTTTTGGATTATTTCCTTCTCATTATTAAATGCAAATATACCTTCAAATTATGTTTATATAATAAAATACATGTTCTTTATTGAAACCTTCCCCTAATACTAATCTGTTAGTTATATTCAGATAACTTCCAAGACTGTCTGTCATAGTTACACTTACTCATTTTTTTTTCCAAACTTAACTCAGCAGAAGGCTGTCCATTTATCAATATTGGACAGATGTCTCCCTGTGAGATTCAACTTCCCATGGTCTTTTATAAAATAGGGTTTTTAATTCTCTAAAGAATTACTCATTGTTAAGACCAAAAGTAAACATGATTGTTAAAAATATTTTTATTATTATGGACTTTATAGAATGAATAAATTGAATTTTGGTCATATTCCATCAGGTTATGCTCTGAAATCTGCTCTTCTTAGACCCCTGTCATTGAGGTACCTCCTCAGTGGGATTGTTGATATTTATTGTGGGATCATGAATGTGCCTGTCAGTCTAAGTGGGGAGTGAGGGTGCCTTAGAATATACCTTCCTACTTTGTGGTTCTTATGATTTTACTAACCCCTCTTCTGCAATGTTTGCTGAACCTTGGTGAGCATCAACATTATTTTTAAAAACAAGCAAAATGGAAAAATTACTAATTTTATTTAAAATTCAGTAAAAATTTTCAATATTTTGATGGGTTGCCCTATCTGTCCTTCAAAAATAAAACTGATTGTCCAATCCTCAAATATTGACATTTGAGTTGTTTTTTTTCTAATAGTGCACACTACTCTTTGATATATAAAATTAATTTTCTGTATACTTGGCTATCTTACTTATGGGACCTTGGGTCTTTGACTATAAGGAAAACCATGTTCATTTTTAGTGCTCCGATGTTTAATGAATAAGTAGATCAGGAAAGAACTGGATGAGAATTCAAATTTCAAAGGTGTATGACCTGACATTTCAATTTCAAATTCATATAATTTATAGTAAAATTTCTAGCCATAAAACTGTTCTTAAATTTAATTTGAAATGAGAAACCATGAGCTACCAAGATGCCTCGCTTTCTTCTACAATTCAAATTCAACACATAAAAATATGAAGGTTTTTATTTTAATGCAAAATCATTTAATGGATATTTACATAATGATATATGCATGAGCAAAAATAATTTTCTAAGAAATATTTTTCTAAAAATTCTATTTTAATGTCTTTAAAATATTGCTACATAAAAATTGAATTCACTTTCCCACCTAAATTATTATATTATTCACAAATTATCCTTTTTTAAAAATATTTTATTTATTCATTTTAAAGCAGAGAGAGAGAGAGAGAGAGAGGGAGAGAGAGAGAGAGAGAGAGAGAGAGAGAGAGAGAGAGAGGGCACCAGGGCCAACACCTTGTGGGTCTGGCCTATACGGGTACTGGGGAATTGAACCTGGAGCTTTAAGCACTAGAGGTAAATCCCTTAACCACTGAACCATCTCTTCAGCCCACAAATTATTTTTTAAATATACTAATTTTTTTCCAGATGGAACTAACAAGTACTAATGCAAAAACCATTTCCTCTGTCTCTAAAGGAATGATTTCACTAACAAACTAGAAATGTGAGGGCATTTTTAATTGAAACATCTCTGGAATTTAATTGAATCAGATGGAAGAAATTTTATATTTTTAAAGGCCATCTGCTGATAAAATCCCTTGCTGCTTGTTGGCATATGTATCTAGATAAGTCATTTCAATTGTGGACCTATTTTTAGAAAGGGATTTCATGAAATTCAGCCCATATCAAGTGCTAACTATGACTTTTAATTAGGAATAATATCTTTGTAGTATTAAAAATGAAAATATCCTAATGGAAGTATTTTACCTTTCATGATAAAAAAAATACTTTTTGGTTTGCTTCCTGGATTTTGAGACAGGGACTCACAATGTATTTCAGGGTTACCTGGAACTTGGTATATAAGTCAAGATGGCCTCAAAGTAAACAATGATTTTGCTATCTGGGAGGGTTAAATTTTGTTGTCAACTTGACCTGTTAGCAATTCATAGTAATCTTGATCATTATGTAGCCGATTTCCTCCAAACTGAAGAGAGAGAGGAGGCTCAGAGGATTTAGGAAGTCATGTTAGCTAAAAACAAAGATCCCTTACTGGGAGGGCAGTGCAGGAATGAAATTCCTGAGACCCAGGAAGTCAACAAGTCTGGGAAAGGGCAAACAAGACCTTGCCCTAAGGCTATATAAAAAGGAAGGAAATTTCTCTCCTCCTCCAGTCTGTTTCTGTGTGTGTGTGTGTGTGTGTGTGTGTGTGTGTGTGTGTGTGTGTGTGTGCATGTGTGGTGTTGGTGATGGCTTCTCTCTCTGTTTGGACCTGTGAAAGGGGGCTAGCCTTTTTTGCCATTATGGAACTTCCCCTGGATCTGCAACTTTAATTAATCCCTTCCTCCCATAACTGTGCCTGGTTTGGAGGTTCATCCCAGCAGCATGTGGCTGACTACAACATTACCTGAGCCTTCTGATTGTTGGAATTACAGGTGTGCATCATCATGTCTGGCCATTTCTGATTACTTTTAGTAATAAAATGATTTTGTATTTTTTCAGCTTTGAGTATTTTCCACAATTTCAAACTATATAATTAATACAATCAATCCATGAACTTAGAAAAAAATAAATGTCTATCAAACGCATGGTTTGCCCACTAAATAATGTAACTCATTATGGACAATAAATATATATTAAAAAAATAATGTATATAAAGCATATGGCAAAGTTTTTGAGACATAGCAATCAAGTAATGTCAATAATAAACCTCCATGTTCCTTAATAAAAAAAAAAGTGTTCCTATTTAATTTCATAGTAAGAGAAATAACATAAACAGTCTTTATCCAATCTATAAAATTTGGCATACATACAACATTTGTTTCTCCATGGTTCAAGGACACTTACTCTAATAATTTCTTGATTTTTTTTTCTGTTGTTTTGTTTTTCAAGGTAGGGCCATGCTCTAGCTCAGTCTGTCCTGTAATTTGCTATGTAGTTTTCAGGATGGTTTCGAACTTGCAGCATTCCACCTACCTCTGCCTCAAAATGCTGGGATTAAAGGCATGTGACACTGTGTCAGGCTTAATTATTTGATTTCTGCAAGCAAGTATTTTTACACCACTGAGCTATCTTCTCAGCCCCCAAATACCTTTTATTTTATAAACTTGAAAATCTTTAAGAATATAAGATATAAGCTCAAAATTCAATAGATATCTCACAGTTTGAAATATATTAATAATGTTCTTCACTTCAATTCTCTTGGGTTTGATATCTTTTGTATATTATGAAAGATCAACTGGGTGCTAGAGATATGGGTATGCAGTTAAGGCACTTGCCTGCAAAGCCCAAGGACCCAGATTTGATTCCCCAGCATCCACATAAAGCCAGATATGCCCCAAGGTGGTGCATGTGTAAGGAGTTCATTTGCAGGGGCTAGAGGCCCTGGCCTTTCTCTATCTTCCTCTTTCTTTCTCTCTCTCATGAATAAATAAAATACTTAAAACAGAAAGGTCAACTGAAACTGAACAAATATCTCTGTAATTCATGTCCAAGTGTGGTTCCTGAGGGCTACAGTTAAACGCTTAAAGTATCTTCCTGATTTTCTTGGGAACACTGACATGCCAATCAGCATCTCTTTCATTGGTAGTAGTACACTTTTTTGTCCTTTTGTTCTTAATCTAACCCTGAATTACACATTTTTTAAAAATTAAGTTGTTTGGAGTTTACAAGGATTTAGTATCATCAGAACCTCATGATGTTTAGCACTCTGAATGAAAATTTTATGAGCTGTTACTTTAAATATTAGCCATGTAAACAGAAACTGTTATTTGTAATTTTTAATAGAGTGAGGAACCCACCCATCTTTCCTATTCACACAGAAATTTGTGTCAAGTTTTAAATATTTGCTAAATTATTAAATAATTGTATATTAACTCAAGGCATTATAAGTAACATAATCCTTGCCCATTTATTTATTTATAGTGGTGAATTATTTGTTAAATTAAGAAAAAAAAAACACTATCCAAATACCATTTTTGGTAATTTAATGTGCCCACACTTTGTAACTCCCCAGTGCAAATTATCTGAATATGTCAGCCATACAATTCTCTTTCCCCCTCTGAGCTCATTTCCTGATAATCTGCATGTCTTTTGAATCACAGGATCCACAGAAAGTTATTTTGTAATTATGTGAAAAGTTTTTCTACACTTTGCCTTTCTCTTTCTTTCTTCCATTATAGAATTGGAAGCCCCTCAAGGCCGCAGGCCATGTGGTAAATTTCTTCATTTATTCCATAGCATCAGCGTTGAACAATGCATAGGAGAAATCATTAAAAATACTCTCTGAATTAACTGAAGGTTTTGATGAGCGTTTATTGAAACTAATTTTACGTCAGAAGGACAAGTGTGTGGGGCACCCAGCATGCGGTCTCTAATGGGGACTGGCATAAGTGGTCATAACTCTGGCAAACTTCACACTGCCAGCCTAAGAGAAAACAGCTGGCCAACAACCATCAGATTGCAATTCTCAGTATTTTTTTTTCTAAGGGTAAACCCAGGGTGAATTAAACCTCTGAAGTCTACTAAAACAAGAATAAGTAAAACATGTAAATTATACTGTTTCTTCCTGTCAACTAAATAGGCATGGTTTTGTAAGCACAGTTTAATCCAAAAAGCAGATGTAGTTTTTTCTACGAAGACAAAATGGAGCCAACTGGCTTGCATAGTACTTTTTCCTCCCTCCTGTTATTAGAAGTGGCAGGTTGAAATACCTTGGAATTATAATTTCAGGACATAGCAATAGAGGAAAAGAATGATGTTCTAATCCTTTAGGAAACAGGGCAAAAATGGAGGAAGGTAAATGGGGGGCATTTAAGGGAACAGTCCTGGCATTAAAGTACAATCGTGTCAACCAAAAATTGCATTATTGAATAGGCAATGGCAGGCAGTATAGAGAAAAATGTAGGATGTGTTCCTAAACAGCCCTTCATTAGGAACGTAAAGGATCTGTATATTAAAAAGACACATCACTATATGAATTAATTATTTCTGTTCTTTAGTTACCTGCCTGAAACACACACACACACACACACACACACACACACACACACACACACACACACGAGAGGAAAGAGAGAGAGAGAGAGAGAGAGAGAGAGAGAGAGAGAGACAGAGACAGAGAAAGACAGAGAGAAACAGAGAGAGAGGTCCATAGTTTTCTGAAGTGGTAGGCCTGGAGGCTTTTCCTTGAATCCATCTTTCTGACTGGGAACATGATATTAACTCTTGCAAGTGTGGTTGATGGAACACTCATTCATTTCTGTTTTCTCACATCCTCTCTTGCTTGATGTTCCTTGGCATGTTTAAATAAAATACAGGAAAGTAATATTCAGGTCGGTTGAGTGTAGACTTTGTAGTTAGGAAATCTTTCTGCATCTAACGCTGACCTGTGTCACCTGTGTCATACAGAAAAGTGACATCAAGTTTAAGCTTTTTAGATTTTCTAGATTTAAAGATTTACATTCTATCTATATAAAGTACTTCAATCCAGCCTGGAATATATTAGCCATTCAATAAATAAAATATAATATTACTAGTAGTAATAAAAATGAGGGCATTACAGTGTTTGTCTCATAATGAAGAAGGAAACTCAGGAGACATCAGTTGTCTTCAGGATCACACAAGTAAGTTTAAGAAGTTGGGACATTAAGTTGGTTTTGGCTTACCAAGGGGAAAGTCTGGAAGGAGAGTCACAAAGTTTTAAGTCAATAACGTCCTTAAAAGAGGTCTCCAACATTAATGGAGTGAACAAACTTTCTTAAAAAATTAGAATTCTCTATGAGAGTCTTAGACACTTTCAATTCATATAAGCATCCACATTTAATTCAAATCAAGACATCCCTGTGTGGGCAGTGAGGTAATGAGTTAGGATAGTCAAAAATGTAGCCTGCATTCAAAACTTACAGAAAGGCCACAAATGGTTCACAGTACAATTGTATTCTATTATGTACCAGGATTGCCACAGTGTTTAACAAGAAACACAGGGCATTTTGTTTTAATTTGAATTTCATCATGTGGCTAAACCTAGTATAGAATGCATAATTGCATTTGAGGGTGGGTATAAAGGAGATACTGCTCTGTGGGCCTCCTAAGATTTACAGTGTCCCAGGAAATAGAAGCCAAGTATGGGTGTCTTACATCTGTACCACAGGCCTATAAAAGGCTCTGTTATAACAATGGTAACAATCACAAGGACGACAAAAATGTTGAAAATTTGCCATGTCCATTGCATCATACATTCTGTGTTCTTTTCCTGCATCTACTCATGTTTCATGGCCAAACTTGATGAGCTAAATTACTGACGAGTGTTATTATCCAAATTATACATTGGGTAAACTGAAGGGGATATCAATGATTTTCCAAAGGATAACATTTAGTCAACAAATGTTTTTTAAAGGATTTTAGGTTTTTGAATGCATCTTGTAACACCTAGGTAGGTTGTTTTTGCAGTCTCTCTTAGGAGAACTGTCCTGCTGGAATTAACTTGTGTGCAAAGACTTAGACTTACTTTATATTTTACACTATAGTGGTTCATTTATTTATTTATTCATCCATCCATTCATTTATTCGCAGAGCTGAGGATTGAACCCAGGGCCTTGCACAAGCTTCTCTATCACTGAGCTACTTATCCAACAGTAATTATAATTTCAATAGGTTATGTCTGATAATCTTAGATCATTTTCTTTTTTTTTAATGTGACTGCTATTGTATGGTGTGTAGTGTGTGCACAGTATGAGTGATGTATGCATATGTATGTGCTGATGCATCACCTCATGGGCTTATGTTAGACGGTCAGAGGAAAACATCAGGTAAATCCCTCCATCACATATCCACCTTGTTATAGTCAACTTATTCTGTTGCTGTGCAGAAAAAAACCCAAATAAAAGCGGCTTGTGGAGGAATGGGTTTATTAGGCTTATGGACTCAAGGGGAGACTCCATCCTGGCAGGGAAAATGATGGCATGAGCAGAGGGGTGGACATCACCTCCGCCACAGCACTGCAAACAGCGGCAGGAAGGTTTACCAAACACTGGCAAGGGGAAGCTAGCTTATAACTCCCATAAGCCCACCCCCAACAACACAGCTCCAGCGAGGTTGTATAATCCAAACCGCCATCAGTTTATCATCTATCAATCAGAATATATTCATTTGTTTCTGGGGAACACTTGGATCAAACCATGACACACCTGTTGGTTCTTATGATGTATCATCTTACTGATTCTAAGAGCTTGTTATTTGTAAGCTCCAGAGATACTTCTGTATCTGCTCCCCTACACGATTTGGGTTACAGACATTCATGGCCATGCCAAGCTGATTATGTGAGTTATGGTAATTCAAACTTGGACAGTCTCAGACCCCACTCAGGACCCATGCTTATGCAGAAAATGGACCTGACACCGGAGCCATCTTTATATCCTCTAGTTCATTTTATTAACGTTAGATTTCATTTAGAAATGTATTCCATATGTCATAAAAATACTACAAAGTAGTTTGATAATCTTCTAATTACCTAAACTTCCAAAAAGCGAATGACAGCTTTCTGCAGTCACTCTGCTAGAACGAGGTGGAGTACAGCGTGTAGGAATCTGATGGGGAAGATGCTTCCAGATCCACTCACGTAGACCTGAGGTGTATCCATGATGCAACATGACTCCATTAGGAGAGGTCAGATAGCTTTTTACTGAGAGTTTCAATGTCTGAATCTCTCACCATCTAGACATTTGTTTTTGGAGAACCCAATGAGTGAGTGGATGATTAGTCTCCTACTTCCACAACTCATATTTTATACCGATGAGCTATTTGATCTCATAATGACTGACTTTAGGAAAGTCTACTAATCTCCCGAGTGAACTCCAATTTATACCTATTTAGGATATGGCCTGCTTAGTGACTCAAAAAAACGTTTCCATAATGATCACACAAGGACTTTCATTGTGTTACTTTTAAAGGAATAAAATGAAATGCATAGAAATATAAAGAAAGCCAACTATACTGTAATAGGTTTTCTAACTTATGTTTTAAATAAGTACAGTGTTTCATCTAATTAAACTATCATTTCAAGGAGTAAGAGCATAAGGAAAATTTCAGTATTTCTATGGGATTTTTACTATGAAAAGAGCCAAGTGAATTTCTATTAGAGTTAGAATCATATGTACTACCTTTACTATTTAGGCCAGTGGGTATAAGTTTTCTTTTTTTTAATCAAACACACCCGTGAAATTGAATCAATTCACTCAATAAGAATCATTGTAATGTAGGCTATCAGTTGTAGTTTCAATGGTAAGAGGATCTTGAAGGCTATGCTGAAGAGCACTTGAGAGGAATTGATAGTGACAGGTCAAAGTGTGTATCAGCTAAGAAAATCTATTTCAAATAATTTGAGCAAGGTTAATGAGTTGAACATGTGAAACTTCAAAGTACATAAGAGACAGGTGAGGCTTTATATATGCTTCAAACCAAAGCTCAGCAAGCATAAGGAATTTCTCCCATGCGAAATAATTTAGTTAATTTGTTGAAGCACCAGAAATCAATGAAAGCAAGCCAATTATATCAAAATGTATGTTAAATTCATGCACTGAGAAAGATTGTGTTTGAGTTGATCTTACAGGAACTTCCAAATGCTGAACAAACTTAAATGAAATTGAACTAATGTAAATGCCGGTGGTGAACATCTTTGTGTAAAATCCTCCATGCCATTTCATGTTGCATATTTTTACACAATTTCTCTTTTAGAAATAGAAAATTCAACACTTGAACCGCCCCATGATTACAGGCCTCTCTGTTTTTACAGAAGCTAAGAACTGTGCCTAACACTTGCCTCCAGACATCTCAGGTCCTTGTGTCTGCCAAGGAGTCAGGTGTACATGTTCCATTCCTAAAACACTGACCTCTACTCACAGAGCTCCTCCATCTGCTTCTGAAACCTGAAACTGAAAACCTGCTCATGAGCTCAGACACAGAAAGAAACTGATAGATCAGTGTTAATTGGATGAGCGAAGGGCACATTGAAAGCCATACTCCTGAGAGCACAAGAGAGTCCATGTCTCCCTGGCACAAGGAAGCTCTAAAATGGTATGAAAACCACCTTTGAGTCACTATTTCTGTCTTTGCAATGAGCGTTCCCTCTCCTGTAGGTATTATGGCAACCAATCGCCCTCCCTCCCTTCCTTCTCCTCTCAGATACCACACTGCCCTGCTCTTCCCACACACCTTCCTCAGTGGCCCAAACTAGAGACTTGCAAACCTCTCTTTCTTCATGATGAGTTAGACATTCCACAGATCCCTTGGAGTGGGTGGAATGGCATCTCTGCTGCCGAATCAACACATCTGATTTTTATTTTTAAGATTTGGACATGGATCTCAGGTTATGATTTCCCATCAGGCAGAGTTGTGCTTCTAGCTAACTTGGACTGCTCTTAGAAAGTAGGACTGGGTTTCAGACTGCCACTATGATAAACTTCTTCATCCATCACTGCTTCTTCTTACTTCCTCTCCAGGACCGACCACCTGCTTCTACTAACCACAGTGAGCACACTTGATCATCATAGCGCTTTCAGACCGAGACATCTAATCTATCTGGATTCTGTGTTCCTTTTGATAAATGTGTGTATGGTATGTGTGCGTGTGCGTGGGTGCATGGAGGTACATAAGCTCATACACTTAGGCATGTGTGTGGGGACTAGACACTGATATTGTGTGTGTCCTTTAATGTCGCTCAAATTTATTTACTGAGGCAGGTCTCTCACTTGAACCTAAAGCTTATGGTTTTTTTGTTTTGTTTTGTTTTGTTTTTTGCTTTTCTAGCTATTCAGCTTGCCCCAAGGATTACCTGTTTCTGCTTCAAAAACTTTGGGATTTCATATAAACTCTCCCATCATTTATTGGGTGCTGGGTATCTGACCTTAGGTCTTTATATTTGTACAGCAAGTAGTTTATCTATAGAATCATCCTAGGTCCTATTCTTATATTCTGAGGTTCCTGGATATTTGGTGATTTAGACAATTTTGACTTGACCATTCCATCCCTAAATTGATGGAAACAAAAGCTTATCTTTTACCCAGAGCACACTCTTGACTCCATGCTTTCCATTTTAGTTGTACTCCATCCACATGGTTGGACAACCACAATGGGTGAAACCCCAGCTGGATGTTTACCAATACTTCACCTCACTTTACTCCTTCTTATTGTCAATATGCTCTGCCAACGTCACCTCCAGAGACAGACCATGAAACACCACAGACCCCATCTTCTCTGCCATCTACCAATCTGAACATTATCTCTGGTCTCACATGCCATGGTATGTTTCCAACTGTACTTCTCATTAGTTTTGGTAATTTATGTAGATATTTAACTTATTTTTTTGTTCTTATAATTATTTTCCTGTCATTAATGGTAGTATAAAGTTTTTGTTTCAGTTAACTTCCCTCGTCTAGTTACTAAAGATGTATCACCGTGTTTCCTGTCCACAGGGGTTGAGGAAGAATAGACAAGAATATCAAGGATTAGAGTAAAAGGAGGCATGGGACAGAGGAATGTATGGGGACCAATGAAAATACTAGAATGCAGACATTCACAAGGGTATTTATGGCCACAAAACTACCAAAACTGTGGACTCTTCAGATACCTAAGTGGTTTCAAAGTCCTGAAGGTGATTCTAGAATCATCTACAAGGGCACATGGTTTTCTAAAATGTGAAGTATTTTATCCACAATTTAAAAAAGCCTGTCTCTTCCTAGTCAGACCTCCCTTAGACACACATCCTTTCCTCAAGGGAGCCCTGCCATGCCTACAGGCATACTTTAAGAATTAGTCAAAGGAAGTTGAGTTGGGAATAGTTTTAGCTTAGGGTTAGAAAGGTTTTTTTTTGTGTGGTTCATGGTCATTTCAAAATATAGTTATATTCTTATGAGCCATTATCCAATGGTAATGACTGCAAAAAATATGCCTCCCTTATACTTGCCAATCAAAAAGAAGGGCTTGATTTTTATATCAAATGTGTTCTAAAATGTAGCAGATTAATTAAATCTGATAAATATTTTCAAAAATTGATACAGATCATAAAATATGTATGGCATTTCTAATAGACAATTGTGGAGTGAGGAACATTTTCAAATGCAATGATAATACATAAAAAGGTCTCGACCATCATTTCTATTCTTATTATACATACATGAGTCACCTGAAGTTCAACTTAAAAATAGAATAGCGTTCTACTTGGCAATTAGTAAAATTATTTTCTTATTATATGTAGCTGGTAATATTTATATCATTTGTTACCCATTGAAGGCTTGTGTTATTCCAAGTATCAATGATGACTCCTAACTGCAAGAGTGGGAGGAGGCCAGAAATCCAGGAATTATTTCAGAATGTTCCATAGTCTAATTCTTTCCAGCAAATGATGCTCGTCTGGTGGGTGAGAAGGATAGAAACAGTGAATTTGTGGACAGAAGATACTTCAAGATCTACATTTTGAAGATAAAGTTTACAGAACATATTATTTGGGAATCGTGAGAAAGAGTAGCTGAAAATTCTTAACAATTGTTAAAAGAAAGCGAGACATAAAAGAAAAAAAAACAGTGGTGTGATACTATATTAAAATAAGAAATAGCTGGAGAACCAGACCTACCAGCAATCATGAGTGAGGAAGCTGACTTTCCCAATCGTGTGCTGATCCTCTGTAGAGCATGAACCTATCCACTATGTGGTAGTCAACAAAGGACCTAAGCTTTCAGAGTAATTAAAGAAGAAAAAATAGATATAACTGATCAGTGGATGGTTAATCACAGATATTGAAGATAAAAGTATCAATCAGTAAAACAGAAGAAGTAGCTATAAAATCACACTGTTTAGTTTTCAGACTGGGCCAAGTTAAAGTTTTGAGATCAATAAAGGAGATAATGACAAATGATAGCTTCTTTAGCATTTACATTATCATTGCTGAGACAAAACGCCTGGCCAGATGTAGTTTATGAGAGGAAAAAAAAAAGCTTACAGTATCCAGGGATTGTCTCATCATGACAGAGAAAAGCATAGCATTAGTAGTAGGAAGCTGGCTCACCTCCTCTTACCTTGGGATCAGGAAGGGGAAGCCTCAGTGATCCAGCTATCACTGTCCAGAAAGGCTGGACCATAAAGCCCATCCTCAGGAACACACCTCCTTCAGCAAGGTTCCAAGATCCAAAGGCTCTACCAGCTGGGGACTAAGTAGGAGGCTTCACCACAAGTACTTGAGGTGGTGGGGAGCAATTTACATCCAAACACCAGAGCCTCTTCACATTCCGCTGGTAACTGAGGTATCCATGTTCCAGACAGATGAAAGTGCTGCTCAAAACCCACTTCACTGAGGAAAGCCATGCTTTGTTGGTCATAGTAAATTTCCTATTTGGAAAAGATGGATTTTTAAAAAGTATCTTACAATTTTTATTACTTAAAGAAGCTAATCAACATTCAATTATGCACTTCAAGTATGATTGAACCTAAATGAAAAGATCTATTACAAGCTTTACCCCCAAGGATCCACAGGTAGGATGGCTGTTTTATCTCCATTAGCTCTGTTACTATAATTATTGAAATTGGTAAATTGAAAATTATTCTTCTATCCACCACAGGTAAAATCACCTTTCTGAGGTCTCAGAGACCTGTATTTCATGACAATTTCCTATGACAAGCAAAAACAAAAGACTTAGAATGCCAACATCCCCAACATTCCCTAAATAGTATAAAAGTTACAGTGATGTCTAAACAACAAGACAAGGGATTAAAGAGGAAAAAAAGAACTTTTATAAGAATTGAAAGCTACATTTTGTTGCTTTGTATTTGTTACTGTAAATCTCCCATTAACATTTATTTTATGTTTGAATTTTTTTCCATAGTTGTAATGTTCATGTTCTTAAATTAGTTAAGAGCTTTTTTGTCTAGGATAAAATTTGCCCCATTTTATACTTTAAAAAATGAATGCATCTTATAACTCCTAGGCTCTGATTAAGCAAGAAAAATTGTTCTAATTATGGAGGCATTTAAGGATGAATGGGCTATGTGGTATAAATTCAGAGAGAAACTAATGCATATTCAAGCCCTGAAGTTTTAGTTTGAAAGAAATGTGAATGACAGGTACAGATCTCTGTGGATTTGGTTATTACATTTCCTATTACTTGTCTTAATAAGATTCCTCTCCATGATGCTAATTTTGTCTTTGAAGACATATTGAATATGGTTTAATTTCCAATAGATTACCACGGTGAGTTTCTCTGCTACTGTGAACTCAGCTAAAGTGAAAGTTTTGCATAGTCTTCAGTTTATTCTTGATTTTATTTTTAAGGTTGCAGCTGGGAATAAAATCTTCCTAAAGGAAGAATAATATACGACTTGATCAGAAACCAGAAGATGTTGAAGTATCTTCTGAGCCCAAGAAAGAAACCATCTATGAACTATATGCGAATGAAGTCTGACAGTAACTACCAAGGAAGCGAGAAATATGTGGCAACCAACTGTTATGATACAAACTGATGTTTCCTGAGGTTTCCAGCTATATGAACATCCATATGGACATTGAATTTTACCAATGAACAGCCATGATTGCTTGGCAGACCTAACCCATCATCAAATTCTTCTTGGCATCTGGGATGGAATGTCTGTTACTCATCCTCTATAGAATGAACTAATGAGGATGGACTGGAGGAAGATGGAGAAACCCAGCCTGCTGAAGAAGGTTATTGAAGGAATTTTCCAGGTGAATATGATCTCTGGTGATACATTCCTTTAAAGCAATAAATCCTTCACCTAACTCACCTCACATACTTGTCATAATGTGTTCTTCTTCTTTACTGTTTTCCCTTTCCCTTAAATTGGAATTCTTTGGGACTAAATATTGGGAAAATAGTCATGCTAAAATTTAGAGTTAAATCCTATGAAATATTTTATGAAATGTTTTCTGACATATATATAGTTATCTATGTTTTATGACATTTTATGGTTACGTAAATATTTTCTATTTAAACGTTATAAAATACACAAGGAAGAAACAAGTATAACTTTTTCATGTAAAAGATAGTATTTTATATTTGATTGTGAGAGAATGGCTGTTAGCTTAATTTGATTGACATGCCCAAAGGTGATTAGTAAAGCCCCCCCCAAGGGATGTCAGTGAAGGTATTTCCTGAAATGATTTGATCATGAGCTTTGAGCTAATGAATAAATTAATCCATTGATGAATTCAAAATTTGAGCAGACAACTGAGAAGTGATGAGATTGTGGGAGGAAGGAACTGTTTCTTGAAGTAGTTTCCTGCAGTGTGACCTTTCTGCAGTGTGACATATAGACCTTTTTCTGCGTCAGCCCTTCCCCATTTCATTTCTCCATTTCATCCCCATGCTCTGCCACAATGATGCTCTTCTGCTCACAATGGAATTCGGTCAGCATAGCCAGGAGCTGTGGACTGAAGTCTGAACTCCTGAGCCCATTTAGAGTCTATCTGTGATGACAAAAACTATTAATACTCTAACATTATATTATTTGAGAACATAATTTTAATGTCAATAAGTTCCATGTTTCCAATATTTATAGACATTTATTTTCCAGTTTTCAATATTATAAATAGCATATTGTCAGATATGCTAGTGCATAGGAAATAATTTGAACACTTTATTTACTTTTTTAGGATAGTTTAACATTATATAATTTTGAATAAGTTAGCATTGTATAATAAGATTTTAATATTAAATGTTTAATATTGTGTTAATAATTTAAGTCCTTAAGATCACCAAAGCGAATTACTTTTTATAACTTTTTTCCAAATTATAAACAAATATGATGGTTTCACTACTGTGAATATTGATGCTGAGGTACTCTTAGCTTACTAAATGATTGTTTTTATAATTACTCACAGCATATGAATATGTATGCCATTTGTGGTAGGACAACAGGATTTATATTCTAATTGTTTTCTTTATTGCTTGCCTACATTCAAATATTTGTGACAGAAGAACATTTTTTATGATGTATGCTAATAAATTATCTTGTTTGGGTTCGCCTAATATTAGTTTTTCCCCAATTTCATTAAAATTCAATTTCTTTTTTTTTCCTCCTGATAGAAAACGCCATTCATTCATTCAGTGAAAGACATCTAGGTTATTTTCATGTTAGGACATTATGACTAAGGGTGCTATAGAAATCCATGCACTTGTTTTATTTGGAATACTTTTAATTTTAGGGATTATATTCATAGGAATAAGTATGTTGTGTCATAATATGATGACTTCCTCTTCTTGTTAAATAATCTACTAAGTGGTTTTCCACAGTGCTTCAATAGTCTTAAATTCCCATCAGTAATATATGATAGTTATGTTTTCTCTGAGGCTTCACTAGACCATGGAGTTGCATTATTTTGAAATGCAGCTATTCTGTTAAGAATCTAGTTATAGCTCACTGTGGTTTTAGTTAGTACTTTTACAACATGTGGTGTTGTAGTATTGATTCGTCTCTCTTCCTTCCGTCCTCTATGAATGGTCTGTCTGTTCTGTTTTTATCCATTTGATCCTTACATCATTTTCATTTGTTTTAGTCATTAAAGGTTTGTTAACTATCCTGAATAGTTCTCTCAGTTCACAACCCACAATATTTTCTCCTTCAAAAACACATTGCTTCTTCCTCTTAAATGTTTTTTTTTCAAAATTCATATATATATATATATATATATATATATATAGTTTATTCAAAAGCAGAGACAGAGACACAAAGAGAAAATGGTCATTAGAGGGCCTCCTGCCCTAGCAAATGAATTCCAGATGCATGTACCACTTTGTGCATCCAGTTTTACATGGGTAAAACTGGGGAATCAAACCTAGGCAGTTAGGCTTTGCAAGTGCCTTAATCTCTGAGCCATCTCTCCCACCAGCCCCCAAAGACAATTTTTTTAAATATTGATTTTGCTCAGTGTATCAAACTTTCCTTTTATGTAATGTGATTCTGGCATTAAGGCTAAGGTTTTTGACCTAGTATCTTCAGATACCCCCTTTTTTTTTCAGAATTAGACAAAGTTTTACATTTAAGTCTGTAATCAAATTCTAGTTAACTTTTATATTAGTTTACATTTTTTTAATTTCAAAATTTATTTAGCTATTTATTTTGCTTAGGGAATAAACTTGCTTAAACTTATGCATTTGACGATGCACGTAGCCTCCATGAATTACTTTAACACAATTATCAAAATTCTGCTAGTATATTTTTGTGGATCTGTTCGTGGGCTCTCTGTTGTTTTCCAATTATCTATATGTAAGTCATTCAGCCAATATCACATGGTCTGTATTATTGGAGGAGGATGGATAAAGAGCTTGCCACACTATGTATTATTAGAGGGATTATTAAAAGTTTAGAATTGAATAGGGTGGCTCCTTCATCAAATATTGTATCCATTCTGATTGTTGTTCATTCTATAAAAATTGAGAATGCTTTTGCATATACTACAAAAATTAATGCTGGAAATTTGAAAGGCAGTCAGTAAAACCAGTATATTAGTTTCAGGAGATTGGTGAATCTTCCAACACTATAGTCTCTGCATTTATTTTGATTTTTGATTTCTTTCATTGACATTTATATTTTAATTTATAGATACTTCATACATCTGATTAGATTTACACCTTATATTTTATGCCATTTAAACGGCACTTTTTTAATTCCCTATCAGTTTGTTTGTTGTTAATATAAAGAAATATATAATTTGCAATAGTAGATTTATTCTGTATCTCCTGACCTTTCTCAATGCACTTATAAGTTCTGTAAATTTTCTATGCAGATATAGTGCAAATTTTATGTAAAATTTAGGCATTCTACAAATAAAGAGAAATGTATTGATCTTGTTTTCCAACAACATTTCATTGATTTTTCTTGATTACTTACTGGCAGAGAAAGCTGCTTATTCATGTGCATTAATGAAACGCATCATCTTGAGTGGGCCATGGTATGTGCAGAGAGTTTATAAAGCAGGACTTCTGGGTGTGCCTGTGAGGGTGTTTCTGGAAGAGATTACCACTTACATTGACAAGTTGAGGAAAAGCCACCCTCCTTACCAATGCATATAGTCATCATACAATACTTTGAAGGCTGGAATAAAACAAAAAGGAGAGGAAGAACCAACAGGCTTCTGGATTCTTTTTTTACACAGCAGAGCACAGATTCTTTTTATTTGTTTATTTTATATTATACTCTTATATCCCCTGTGATGGTTAAGTTTTGTTGTCAACTTGGATCTTTTTAATTATCTTGGGTGGGTCTCTGAGGATGTTTACAGGAAGGCAGCCTTTCAACAAGGGGCAGAAAAAGAAGAAAAAGAAGCTCAAAGAAGCTGGAAGTAAACATCCTTTCCTGTGTGGGCCATGCAGAAAGGAAATTCCAGAGACTCAGGAAGCCATTAAGTCTGGGGAAGGGTTGTAAGACCCCACCCTAAGGCTATATAAAGGGGAAGAAATTCTCTCATTGTCCCCCCTGCCTGTTCCCTGTTCTGTGTGTTGTGTTGGTAATGGGTTTTTCCTCTCTGCTCAGACCTGTGAAAGAGGGCCATCCTCTTCGCTGTTATTGAACTTCCCCTAAATCTGTAGTTTCAATAAATACTTTCCTACCCCAAATTGTCCCTGATTTGAAGATTCAACCCATTGGCATGTAACTGACTATGACATCCCCTCTCCTCCTCTCTCATTCCACTGAGAGCCCTCCACAATGGGGTTGTTGGTAATCTAAGTGGAGTTATGAAGCCCTCAGTCAGTCTCTGTGGGGAGGGGGGGCATACAATGCCTCAGGATACTACTACCCACCACATAGCTCTTATAATCTTTCCTCTCCCTCTTACACAATGCTTCCTGAGTCTTGGCGGGCTTTGGTGACTTTTCAGTGACCACAGTGTACTCCCTGGAGCTGGATGTCATGCTAACAAGTACTCTTGTCAAAATTGCAGCTTCCTCTTCATTGTCTCTGGGTCCTGATAGATGTGGTAAAGGTGACATGTCTTGGGGTAGGCAGTTGGGTATCAGTTTTTGTCATATTGATACTCTTTTTCATTTATTTAAAAAAATGCTCTCCACACAAGAGTGATGGCAGCTTGGGCCAGATGGGATAAACATAGTTTTTATTTATTTATTTTAATGGGCATACCCATTTTTAGCCAAAAAGCAGTGGGGTGTTTTCTCTGGAGTGAATGAGTTTCCTATCCATTCTGATTGGGTACCAGGTATGAGCTGTATTCCACTGAGTGGGCCTCAACCAAGCTGAGAAGAGTTGATTACCCACATAGGCTGTGTGTCACTATTACAAAAGTGTGTACTTCTTCTCTGGCTGGTTGATTCTGTAGCTTGCAGGAACTCCTGCTTATTCATGCATGATCATTATCCCCTACAGCACTTTCCAGCACTATGAGGGCTCTCCACAGGAAGCTGGCTACCTTCTATGTTCCAGAACGACCACTCCATGTCCAGTGTCTGCAGCCTGAAGTGTCTTGACATTTAGCTTTGATGAGAAACCAAGGAAGCATGGTAATTCTTTTTGAGAATTTTCTTCTGGTTAAATTAAAGATTCAAGTTTCTTAATATTTAAAAACTTTTTAAAATCTCTGCTTCATACTGAATAGCCTGTGGTAGCTTTGGTTTTGGAGTGACTGGTACATCTCATATGAATGGTTGGCAAGCATGTAGATATGACACCAGTAGTTTGCAGTGACCCCTGGCTCTAAAGAGCCAGTGTCCTCTGTATTTCTATCTGTTAGTAATAAAAGAGGTTTGTCTGTTTAATTGATCTTTGTAAAGACCCCGATTCTTAAATCAGATATATTTTGCCGAAATATTTTACATTTTTCTTTAGTCTTCAATTCAACTGATTTCTGTTTTTGTTTCTTTTTGCCTCAGTTTCTTATTTTTTTAAATTTTTCCACAAGGAACATACATGTTTCCCTTAAGATGTTCTCAAAAATCTTTAGTGCTATGAATTTACCTGTAGAGCCTTGAAAATTTCTATTCACTTGAATATGTTTCTTTCTACTGTGACTCTATGCCACAGAAGACATTTCGGAGTGTTTATTGATTTTCCTCTTATGTTTTTGTTAACTATTTATAATTTGGTTGCATTTATCACAGACTAGATAAACTATATAATTGCATCTCTTATACTAGTTTAGATTTGTTTTATGACCTTGTACATGGTCTATCATAGGATATATACCATGGGTTCTTAAAAATATATTTGTGGAGAATGCTAATTAGGATCCATTGAATGACATTGCTGTTAACTTCTTATATATGCTTCCAGTTATTCCTACTTGTTCAATTATTGAAGGAAAAAAAATTCTTCAGTTACAATTATAAATTTGTATTTATATTAATTTTTGTTTTCATATTTTATAAATATTACTTGATACATTTATAATTAGAATTGACACAGTTTTGTGGGCTTGCCATATGATGTAAATTTTTTCACTTTAAATTCTACTTTATCTAATAATAACATTTCACCTCATGCTTTCCCTAAATTATTATGCAGATAATAAGTGCTTTTATCCTCATACTATTATTATATTTGAGAAAAATATTTTAAACCACATTTTACTGAATCATTTGAGTCATTTTCAATATTTTGTGCCAAGGTGCTCTTCATTATTGTATTTAGAACATTAAGATTTAATGCAATGACTAATATGCTAGGGCATTAATCTGCCTTATTTCATTTTTATTTTGTTTTTGTTTCTGTCAGGATTCTACAGAAAAACAGAAGGTATACATAATTATAATCGGGATTTTTAGATAGGTTCAGAGGATGAGAAGCCAAATAGCCCCATAATATAGTCAAATTTACAGAGAATATTGTTGATAATACCTCTCACAGAAGAGAAAATAAACATGCTCAGAGGCCACAAGATCTAGAATAGACATGCATGAAAACCTAGACAAGGATTAACTTGAACATCACAGTCTTGATTTTTTTCTCCAGTGTTTTCAGGTGGGTGGTTAAGTTATTAACTTGAGCTCTCTTTGAATTTGCAGTGTTGGCAACTAGTGCTGTAAACTTTCTTCTTAGGACTGGCTTCTTTCTATCCCATAAGTTCTGGTATGTTGTGTTCTTATTATCATTCAACTTTAGAAATTTCTAAGTTCCCTTTTTTATTTCTTCAATGGTTCATTCATTGTTTAGCTTCTAGGTATTGGTATAATTTTTGTTGTTTCTCTTATTTATTTCTAATTGTATTACAATGTGGTCAGATATAATGCACAGAATTATGAATAATTTCCTGAATTTGTGGAAACATGCTTTATTTCCTAATGTGGGATCAATTTTAGAGAAGGTTCTATGCACTGCTCAGAAAAATGTGTATTCTTTGGATTAAGGGTGGAATGTTCCATAGATGTTTGTGAATTTCCTTGGATTATCCATCTATTGAAGATAGTGAGTTATTAAAGTCCCCTACTATGATTGTATTGAGATTTACATCTGATTTATTGTCTAATAATGCTTTATGAAATTTGGTGCACCTATGTTTGGTGCACATAACTTTATGATTGTAATGCAGTCTTCTTGGATTATTCCCTTAATGACTAAGAAGTAGCCTTTTTCGCACCTTATTTCTTTGGGTTTAAAGTCTATTGTATCAAATATTGCTATAACTATACCTGCTTGTTTCGTTCTTACAATGGCTTGGAAATAACATTTTTCAACCTTTCACTAAAAGGAGGTGCCTATCTTTGATGATAAGGTGAATTTCTTGGAGATAGCGAAGGGAATGATCCATTTTTCTGATCCTGCCTTTTAACCTTTGTCTTTTTATTGGGAGGATGACTCCATAAATTCTCAGAGTTGACTGTGAGGTTCAGGTTAATAATCTAGTCTATGTTTTCATGTCTATTCTAGATGTTTTGGCCTCTTACTTATTTATTGTGTCTTCTGTGAGAAGTAGTACCTACAATATTCTCTGTAAAATCAGCCTTGTTCTCATATATTCACAAAGCTGGATTTTATTATCAAAGTTCTCATTTTACTATCAACCATGAGGGATAATTTTACTGAGCATAGATAGAAGTTTGTGTTGGCAACCATGGTCTTTTAAAATTTGAAATTCTTGGGCTGGAGAGATGTCTCAGCGGTTAAAGCACTTGCCTCCAGTGCCTAAGGCCCCTGGTTCAATTCCCCAGTACCCACATAAGCCAGATCCACAAGGTGGTGGCCCTGGTGTACTTTCTCTCTCTCTTTCTTTCTCTCTCTCTCTCTCTGCTTGAAAAATGAATAAATAAAATATTTATTTTTTTAAAAAAAACTTGAAATTCTTTTTTCCTAGAGTTTCCATTTAAAAATTAGAAGTAATCCTTATGGGTTTACCTATGTTTGTAATGATCTACTTTACTCTTGCAGCTTTTAGTATTCTTTCTTTGTTTTTAGTGTTTAGAGTTTTACTACAATGTGACATGGAGAATTTCTTCTCTGATCTTGTCTGTTTGGTGTTCTGTTAGACTCCTTTACCTGATTGGATCTTTCTTTTGTGAGATTTAAAAAAAAATCTTTATAAATTTGGTAAAGAGATTCTTTATGCCTTTGGTTGTATTTATTCCCTTTCTTTTGTGTTCATTATCTGGATCTTTGTGCATTTTTAATGTGTTCCACATTTTTATCATATTGTTTATACTTTTTCTTGATCTTGTCATTATTTTTGGACTTCCTGTTCATTTTTTTTTCTCTTCTCCCCAAGTTCTGATAGTCTTCTGCTTGCAATATTCTCTTGGTTTGGCTTTCTTGTATAACTTTTAAAATAGATATATCATTTTTAATTTCCTTTGTTTATTATTATTGTCTCCTTCTCTTTATTGAATTCCATCCTTATTGCCTGATTTAACTTTCTTCTTTCTCTTGAATTTTAATCCTGAATTTGATGACGCCCTCATTCAGTTTGTTCCACTGACCATTTAGTTTTTCTTTAATTCTCCTCCATTTTATTTATCTATCTACTAAGTTCTTTTTGATTCTTGTCAATTATTTTGATGCATCTATTGAGAATATTTTGTTTTATCACTTCCATTTCTGAATGGCAACTACTAAACCATCTCATTGATTTGCTTGCTTTTCCTACATCCGTGCTTTGAGCTATTATTGTTTGTTTTCTTCATTTAGTTATGTTTAGAATTCTATTTTATGTTCTTTTTTAAGATGTTTGTGATGATTGAGTTTAGTTGTCAACTTGATCTGATATGTAATCTTTGTGGGTCTATGATGTTGCTTACAGTAAGGCAGACTTCTCAGTAGGGCTCAGCATATAAGGAGGCTCAGGGAAGCTAGAAACTAGGATAACATCCCCCTTTCTGGGAGGGCAGTGCAGAAAGGAGATTCCAGAGACTAAGTAAGTCAACAAGTTTGGGAAAGCTGTAGCTATACAAAGGGGAAGGCAACTCCAAGTCCCTGCTCTCTGTCTGTTTGTTGCTGATGCTACTGCTGCTGCATCAGCTGTGTGTGTGTGTGTGTGTGTGTG
This sequence comes from Zapus hudsonius, assembly GCA_004024765.1. Taxonomy (NCBI): domain Eukaryota; kingdom Metazoa; phylum Chordata; class Mammalia; order Rodentia; family Dipodidae; genus Zapus; species Zapus hudsonius. The sequence continues at coordinate 5,075 of PVHP010008606.1, read as the reverse complement.
TGTGTGTGTGTGTGTGTGTGTGTGTGTGTGTGGCAGCCTCTTTCAACATTATGAAAGTTCCCCTGGATGTATAACTTCAATAAAACCCTTCCTTCCATAACTGTGCCTGTTTGTAGATTCATCTAGCAGTGTGTGACTGACTACAACAATATGTAATTCCAGTTCATCCAGCCACTTATTCATAGCATTATTAAGTTTGTTCAATATGGTCATTCATAGTTTCATTTTGGGAATATATGTCTGGACTTTATTCTATGAATTCATTGGCAGATTTAGTTATTGGGCTAGTTATTTTTGATGGGAACTCTCTTGGATTGATGTCTTTACTTATTTGTTTTGCATTGGGGTTTACCCATCTTGAGATAGTCCCTTTGTTTTGCTAACAGTCATTAATTGTAGTGCTTGAGGTACCTGAGTTGTGTGGCTTGGATAGCTTTGGTTAAAGTAAGAGAGTGGTATGGTTATTTAGCTCCCTGATTGGGCTAGGACCATTTGAGTCTGAGCAGGGGCCTTCTTGAGTCAGTAGTTTCCAGATGGGCCTGGGTATATCCCTGAGAGGCCTGGCTTGCTCAGTGTCAGAAAAATCCCTGTTCACTCAGTGCTTTTTGCTGCCTGGAATTTTTGAGTGAGATCAGCACTAGGACCATGTGTTTCTCAGGGCTGGAGTTAGTTGCTGGGCAGGTGAAGTGTTCTGGGAGTTATGAGTCTCAGGATGATGGTAGCTATCCTGAGCCTGAGTGCCCAGTGTGACTCCTGTCTGGACTTTGTTGTGTGCTAGACCCCAGGACCAAGGTGGGGGGCACAGAGCTGCTGCAATAATGGAGGAGTACTGCATTAGGTCAGAGATTTCCCAATAGTTGAGTGTCTGCTTGGTCACAGCAATTGGAGGACCAGATACACATTGGAGTGGGGATCATTCCTAGGCTTGATTCTCCAGAGCTACCCCCTGCCTGGCCTCAGGTCTGTGATAGGACCCAGGACCTTGTGGTGGCAGTGTGGCTGTGTTCCCACCCCCAAAAAATGACACAAAGCCCTGCTGTGGGTCAGGAATTCCAATGTAGGGTGGAAGCTCCGTGTTCACTGCATGTTTAGGACCTGGTAGAGGAGGGGAGGGGTATGTGATGGTTTGATCCATGTGTCCCTCCACAAATGAATGTGTTCTGAATGCTCCATCCCCAGATGATGGCAGTTTGGGTAATAGAAATTTGTTGGAGCTGTGTTGTTGGGGGAGGGCTTATGGGGTTTCTAGCCAGCTTTCTCTTGCCAATGTCTGCTGTTGTCTACCTGATGTTGACCAAAACGTGATGTTCATTCCTCTGCTTAGGCCATCATTTTCCTTGCCATCAATGGAGCTTTCCCTGGAGTATGTAAGCCAAAATAAACCCGTTTCTCCTTTTGTTATTTTTAGTTGAGGTCTGTTCTGGGAACTCTCCTGTTGGCTAGTGCTGGGCCTCCTTTGCTCTGGTCTCCCATGCACGCACATGTCTAGATTTTTTTCTTTTTTTTTTTTTGCAGGTGGGACTCCCTTCACAGTAGATTTGGTGATGCTGTTTGAGGCAAGGCTGGGCCAGGCTGGTGGGACCCCTTTCAAAGCAGAGCCTCAGGATTCCTGGTTAAGGCTCTCTGGAGTTGTTCTTTCTGGTACTGTGGTTCCTGGGGGTTCTTTACTCACTGTAGCTTCTGTGCTGTGGGATCCCCAAGGCAAATAATTCCTTAAACACCTTCCATTTTTGGTATAAGTGTTTGTGTTATGCTTTATCTTGGATCCTTCTATCTTCTGTTAGGTGGTTTTATTTTTTTTTGTTTACATTTATTTATTTATTTATTTATTTATTTATTTATTTATTTATTTATTTATTTTGGTCTGGCCTGGTTCCAAGTTCTCCTTCTCAAGGGGAAGCCTTGCTTTGTTTTCAAAATTAAGACAAAAATTAATTTTCAGGAAAAAAGGTAAAATGAAAGATACAACATATAAAATTTTTAAATATCGTTACCAATAGTAGCTTGAAAAGTATTTCTCGACATCAGTTTTGGTCCAGATCTCTACCATCTACTACAAGCAGTATGTCTCATAAGTCTTCCTTGCTTCCAACCTTGTCAGATTCAGTAGGCTTTTTTTTTTCTGAACCATATGTATATAATTCTTTAGTAATGTTCATCTGGTTATGTAATTAAGACCAAATGTCGCCAGTAGTAAAATACAAACCCTTGTCAGAACGAAAGTAAAAGAATATTGAGTCACTTAAAGTTCCTCTAGGATGTCTGTCTTTTTCCTCTCTGGCAGCTTTTCCAGTGCTCTGAACCTTGCTCCCTGAGACGCAGACACCCTTGGTCCCCTGTTGCTCCTCAAACCCATTAGCAGCTCCTGTATCCTGGTCTTAACTGTGCTCTCTTCTTTTCCTGCAATGCTTACTTCTTCAGCTAGCCACTTGCTGTCACTCCTAACTCCTATGAGAATTTGCTCAAATATTACCTTCCAGTGAAGAAATTTTTCCCTGCTTTTTTAAATGTAAAAGTATACCCACATGTCCTCTGAATTTTCTCATTAACCTTTCATTTTTACATTTCACCCTACAATCCTTTTACCATATGAAATATTAGCTTATGAACTCATTTTAAATATCTTCTGTGACCAATGTTAATTGGGACTCTGGGTCACTGTTACATTTCCAGGGCCTGGTCTTCTACATGTTATGCATAATAAAATCTACTGAACAGTTCAATGAATGAATGAATTTTCATAAGTCCTGATGGTCTCAGTGGTTGACGGACAGGTTCTAAAGTGTTCTACATATACATTTCTAAGTCTAAATAAAAATGAAGACAGGTCATTAAAATGAACAATAAATTTGACAGGTGAGATAGCTCAGTCATTAAGTGACTGCCTGACAATCACAAGGACCTGAACTTTATCCCTGGAGACCATATAACAAAAAATCTGACTTTGTAATCCCAATGCCAGGGAAGCAGAAGCAGGAGGCTACCTGGGGCTCACTTCCCAGCCAGCCTAACCTACTTGGACAGTTTGAGGTCAATCAAAGACCCTATCAAAACACACTAACAGTGGTTCTGTGGCCTCCATATGCATTCACATAGGTAGCCGTGTACAAACTCACATTCACACACCTACGCAAAATTTAATTAGCACTAAATTTGTACTTGAATGTCATGATTAAGTAATTCTATTCCACACACAGATGCACTCACAAATATTCAAACTTAGTCCCTAGTGTGATTTTAGTTGGAAGTGAGAACCATGGAGTCTATTAAGTTCCTAAAAGTGCAGCCATAGAAAACATTCTCACTTCTGCCTTTATTTTCAGACACAGTGAAAAGCTGGCATTTTGTGGGCCACCTCCTCCTTAGACACTGAAGCTGTTGGCACTGTCATCATGAACTCCTAGCCACCATGATTGCAAGAGATAATTTTCTCTTTTATAAGCATTCCAGGATTTTATATTTTGTTATCACAGCCCAAATGGGTTTAGACATTTAGAAACTGACAAATATCTCTCTTATGGGAAGCATATATTTTTGGCTTTCTCAAAAATTTGAACCAACTGCATGTAGGTATCTTATGTAAAATTTGAACATAACTTACATTCCCTTCCTTCTTTATTACAAAACAGAGTGAATCATAAAGATATTTGTGAATGTTTTGTAAAGTATATTGGCGGATTCAATAGAGGAGTGTTTAATAAAATGATTGAATTAACTTCTCATGAGAATTGATGTTATTTCATAGTCTAAATGTATAAGGTATGAAATGAAAGATTGTGATAAAGGACAGTTTTTGATGATGAGGCACTCATCTAAGCTGGACATTTAAATTTAAATGTGCTCAATTAAATTTTTTACACAGAGGTATGTATATTGCAAATATTAGCAAATATTCTGTTTAAAAGCTCTCTTAAATTTTTAAAATATAGGTAATCTTTTATTTTTCATCTAGAGATTCAAAAGTAGTGGGGGCTAGCGAGATTGCTCAGTGGTTAAAAGTGCTTGCTTGCAAAGCCTGATAGTCCAGGTTCAATTTACCAGTACCAAAATAAACCCAGATGCACAAATTGGTGCATGCGTTTGGAGTTCATTTTTGCTTGCAAAAGGACCTAGCGTGTATTCTCTCTTTCTCTCGCTCTCTCTCCCTATCTTTCTCATGTAAATAAATAAATAATAAAAAAAAAAAATAAGCCAGGCGTGGTGGTGCACTTCTTTAATCCCAGCACTAGGGAGGCAAAGGTAGGAGGATCGCCATGAATTCAAGGCCACCCTGAGACTACATGGTGAATTCCAGGTCAGCCTGGACTAGAGTGAGACCCTACCTCAATAAAAAATAGAAATACACAATTTCAAGTAATGTATGTGACTATAGCAGAAATACACAATTTCAAGTAATGTATGTGACTATAGCAAATATTATGTTTAGATCAAAATCTACCATTGGGAAGGAAGGGCATAGGAAAGGAAGAAAGGATGAAAACAAAAGATGGGAGGAGTGGAAAATAATCAGCATAGAATTAGTAATACTATTCACTGCACTATATAAATAGAAATTACATTTTAATTTAAATAGAGTAACGGAGAAGGACATGATGATTGTGTGACACGTCTTCAACTACAAAAGTAATTGAGAAGACCATATTGCTTAAGAAGAGTTAATGCATTTTAATATTTTTTATTATATCCAAATTCAGGCCAAGGAAACGAAATATTTAATTTTATGTCACTGTTGGAGCTAACTTTTTTTAAGTTAACACTCTAATTTTATGTCTCTTGTAGTATCACTTGCTACAGATCCATCATTATTCCTCCTAGCAGAGCCAAGACCATCTAGCTGGCATATGAAAGCAGTTGAGTAAGACCCATGAAGTCTGCCCATAGTCCTTGCTCCTCCCTTCTGCATTGTCCAGCTATACTGCATTTACCTGCTCTGAAGGCTCCCACCAAAGACAAATAACAAATATAATCTCTTTTATTGTATTTCAATTTTATACAATTAAGAATAATTGTTTAATCCTTCACCTCATGAAGGCTTATACTTGGATGTCTGCCTTTCAGTATTGCAACAAAATACC
>PVHP010008605.1:21804-52805 GCA_004024765.1 Zapus hudsonius | reverse complement strand
AAAAAAAAAAAAAAAAAAAAAAAACCAAAAAAAAAAACAGAAAAACTTTTTTCCAAAGAGTTGAAAGGAATAAAAACATTTACTTGTTCTAATGTAATTCATGTCTGCCTATGACTACATAGACATTAAAAAAAAAAAAAAAAAAAGGCATGGTGGTCACCTTTAATCCCAGCACTTGGGAGGCAGAGATAAGAGGATTTCTTAGAGTTGGAAGCCACCCTGAGACTACATAGTGAATTCCAGGTCAGCCTGGGCTAGAGTGGAAGCCTGTCTCCAAAAAGGACCCCCCCCAAAAAAAAAAAAAACTTAGCCAAAGAGTTGAAAGGAATGAAAATGTGATTCATGGCTGCCTATGACTACATGCATTTCTTAGATGTGCTTGTTTGAAATTTTCACATTGTGGTTTATGAAGGTGAAAGATATTGCTTTACTCCATGTCTAATGTAGTTATAAGCAGCTATTATTTCACTTCATAAAAGAAAAAAACTTCTAGATGTTTAATAAAAATCTCAACTCTCTCCATATTTTTTTCTAAATGAAAGCAGGTGTGAGCATTGTCATGTCCTAATATATTGAAATTACTGCAGTAGTTAATAAGCCACCAGAATTTGAAGTAGTAGCCAGATGTTTTCAGTTTCCCCAGGATGACTTTTTAAGGATGAGCATTTACAGTACAAATGAGTGAAGTTTTGTATTGTAATAACAAAACACATACAAGTTGTTTCTTTTAAACTAAAGTAAATCATATCCACTATAAATCTGTCTTTTCACTCTACAGGCCTACCAAAACATGAAAATTTTGAATAACTCTTCCCACTTTTAATAGCCTTATTAGACATCATTTATAACAAACACATGATTTACCCATTCTAAGTTTACAGTTATACAGGTTTTTTTAATATATATGTGCCACTGTCAAGCAATACAGAATTCTTAGGGCAGTCTTATGAAGATGCTTTAGACATGATAACATACATATTTTTAAAGTAGCCTTGTTATTGTTTCCGGTGAGAAGTCTGCCTTCCTAATCTCTATTCCTCTGCAGGTCATGTTTGGCTGCCTTTCATGTTTTCTCTTTATCACTGCTCTTGAAAAATTGGAATATAATGTGCTTAGCTATGGTGTACTTTTCATCCTCTGATTTAGCATTTACTGAGCTTCTTGTGCTTAGAATTTTCACCAAGTTTGGAGAATTTATAGCTGTTATTTATATATGAGAATATATAATTTCTGTCTCCTATTCTCCCTGCTTTCCATCAGGAACTTCAATTAAGCATGTATGATGCTACTTTAAATTCATAGCTTATATGTTCACTGCTTATTTTTCTGTGAGTACTTTGTTTTTAATCATTTCATTGCTATGCTGTCAACTTCTTTTTCCTTTTGTAATGTTTAATCAGCTACCAATTCTATCCAGTGTAATTTTAAAGAAATCTCAAGCCAGGCATGGTGACTCTCACCTATAATCCCAACATTCGGGAGGCTGAGGTAGGAGCATCACCATGAGTTTAAGGCCTGTGTGGGTTACAGAGTGAGTTCCAGGTCAGCTGTAGCAGTCAGCCACATACCGCTGGGATGAATTTCCAAACCAGTCACAGTTATAGGAGGAAATGTTTTATTGAAGATACAGATCCAGGTGAAGTTCCATAACAATGAAAGAAGCTGGCCCTCTTTCACAGGTTCAAGCAGAGAGAAAAACCCATCACCTACACCACATACACAGAACTGGGAAAAGGCAGGAGGGGCCAAAGAGAATTTCTTCCCCTTTATATAGGCTTAGGGCGGGGGTCTTACAACCCTTCACCAGACTTAATGGCTTCCTGATTCTCTGGAATTTCCTTCCTGTACTGTCCTCCCAGGAAAGGATGTTTAGTTCTAGCTTCTTTGAGCTTCTTTACATCCTGCCCCCTACTGAGAGGCTGCCTTCCTGTAAACATCCTCAGAGACCCACCCAAGATAATTAAAAAGATCAAGTTGACAACAAAACCTAACCATCACATCAGCCTAGGCTAAAGTGAGACTCTGCTTTTGGGAAAGGAGAGAGGAGAAAAAAAAATGTCAGACGTCCTCTGTGTAGAAATTTGGTTTGGGACTCTCTCATCTCTCTATTTCTTTCATGTTCATTGTTGAAACACCAGGGTGTTGATAGAATTATTTCCATGTCCCTGTCTGCTAATTTTAATATTTAGTCAGCTAGGCCACTACACTTGTGTTAATTTTGAATGCATTAATAGAAAACAAACATAATATCTGATCAGCTTATTTAGAAGCAAACATTGATAATTTTACTTTATTGGATAGAAGGCAGCAACTTGGAAATGCTGTGATCTTTTAAGCATAGCTTTTAGGATCTGGCAGTTGCAATGCTTGGCCCCATAGTCTCAGGTGTTTTAAGAATTGAGCTTGGGGCTGGAGAGATGGCTCAGCAGTTAAGCCAGTTGCCTAGAGAACCTAACAACCCAAGTTCAGTTCCCTAGTGTCCACAAATAGCCAGATGCACAGAGTGGTACATGCATCTGGAGTTTGTTTGTAGCAACTAGAGGCCCTGGCACACCCATTCTCTCTGTTTCTATCTGCTTGCAAATAAACATATTTTATTTATTCATTTTTCAAGCAGATACAGAGAGAGAATTAGAGATAGAGCACCAGGGCCACCACCTTGTGGGTCTGGCTTACATGGGTCCTGGGGAATTGAACCCAGGGCCTTAGGCACTGGAGGCAAGTGCCTTAACCTCAGAGCCATCTCTCCAGCCCAGTAAACATATTTTAAGTCCCACGTATTTTAAAAAAAAAAGAATTGAGCTTGTAACTTGTGTCTCTAGCAGCCCTGCTAGAGGAGGTGTCATTGTGGACAGGTCTTGAATCCAGCCCTACTAGGTGTGTTCACCTAGCAGTTTTAGTTCTGGCTGTTCATTGTTGATGGTGCTGGCTGTTATTAGTGTCCCTCTGCTTGAATCTATGGAAGGGAGCCAGCTTCTTCCACCATTGATGGTGTTCCCCTGGAATGAGCCTGAAATAAACCCCTCCCAGGAGGTGCTGGTTAAGAGCATTTGGGGAATAATGACTTTACTGTTGGAACTATACTCACCTGAGTCCTCCTTTGAATTGAGACTCAATTGTGCTTAGTGGGGCAGGTACCTTTCTCACCTTTTGTTCTAAGTCTTTTTTCTAGTTCCCCTGCCTCAGGGAATTTCTTCTCATCAGGTACTGCTTAGCACTCTGATAAATGGGTTGTGGGATTATGATAGGGAAAACTGCTGCAGATGTCAGGAGTCCTCCACATGGACATTGTTCTTGAATCTGTGAACTACCTGCCTTGGTCTATTTGCTCCTTGGTTCCTGCGTTTCCTCTGCCTGTGTAGGGTCTTGAGAATTTGGAGACTGTGGGGTAGAAGCGATCTTGGGTATCAGGGGCTGCATACCTGTGGCCCCGGGTCTTTAGCACATCATTTCACATGTTTTTGCTGACTTCCTTTAATTGTTTGAATTGAGAAACTTTGTTAGTATCACTTCATTTACTTTTCAATAATTAAAACCTTACATAATGCTAAATTGTGACCCTATAAAAACTTAATGGAGCCGGGTGTGGTGGCGCATCCCTTTAATCCCAGCACTTGGGAGGCAGAGGTAGGAGGATCCAGCAGTAAGAGACCCCTGCATGCCCACACACATGCAAATAAATGTTTTTTTAAGTTTTCAGTGTTTTCTCTGAAACAGAAGTGGTAGATCCTCATAGATCCTCTGCTAGAAGGTTTTGTTATTTTAACAGATTTTTTTTTATTTGTTTCTGACCAGAGAATAAGTATGGTTCTGTTATTAAGAATGATGTTCTGGGGCTGGAGAGATTGCTCAGTGGTCAAAGCACTTACCTGTAAAGCCTAATTACCTGAGATCAATTCTCTAGTACACAAAGTAGCACATGTGTTTGGAGATCATTTGCAACAGCTAGAGGCCCTGGCATGCCCATTCTCTCCCTCTCCCTCCTCTGTGTGTGTGCGCGTGTGTGTCCATGTCTCTTCTTATAAATCAATAAAAATAATTTTTTAAAAGAATGATGGCCTTTAATCCCAGCACTCAGGAGGCAGAGATAGGAGGATCGCCGTGAGTTCCAGGTCAGCATGGGCTAGAGTGAGACCCTACCTCAAAAAAACAAACAAAAAGAATGATATCCCTTGAAAGAATGATGTCTCTCAAAAGTAAGAGGGGCTCAGTTGCAAAGAAAGTGTTTAGTAGGAGGGGAATAAGGGGGGAATGGGGAGTGAGTATGATCAAAATACATTATATACATACATGAAATTGTCAAGATGAAAATTAAAATAAGGCCTGGAGAGATGGCTTAGTGTTTAAAGGCACTTGCTTGTTTGCAAGCCCTGCCAGCCCAGAGCCCATGTAAAGCAGGTGGATGCATCTGGAGTTTGTTTGCAGCAGCAAGAGGCTCTAGCAAGACCATATATTCTCTCTCCCTACAAATTAAAAAAGGAAAAGGAGAATGGTGTTCTTATTTGATTATTTATGTATATATGTTTAACAGGTACTCTGGAAGTTCGTCTCATGGGCTGCCAAGATATCCTAGAGAATGTCCCTGGTCGGTCAAAAGCAACATCGGTGGCACTCCCTGGATGGAGTCCAAGTGAAACCAGATCATCTTTCATGAGCAGAACAAGTAAAAGTAAAAGTGGAAGTAGTCGAAACCTCCTCAAAACAGATGACTTGTCCAGTTCAGTAACCATGCTTTCTAAAATCATAGAATGAATCAAAGGGACTTTTCAATGGGGACAGATAAAAATGGAAATGTCCAAGTGAGACAGAAAAACTTAAAAGTTTTAAATATTAAAACTGGTAATAATAGAAAACAGAAAAGCAACATATTTTACTTTTCTGAAAATATGATAATGAATGACAACAAATTATTTTGAAAGAATGAAATGCTGCACATTACTCTTTATGCCAAAACGAAGGTATGCAGAACCTATGAGAGTAGTCTTTCTTGTAGGCTCTCCTATCTTGATACTGTTAATGCTTTAATGACATTTCCAATACTCAGAAGAGAGGTACTGAATAGTACCCAATAGTCAAGCTAATACTGAGATGTGGGTAACTAACTACCGGTGAGAGGTGTACTGGATAGTACTCAGTAGTCATCAAGGGATTTAGGAGCACTTTGAAGACATTCTCAAGCATGATTATAAACTCTACATAAATATATAAGTAGGGGGTGGGCACACATATCCCAGTCTGCTGTTGAGTACAGAAATGGATGTTACTACATTTAAAGAGCAGCTTTAGGGAAATTTAAAACTAAAGAATTGTTTGAAGCCGGGCATGGTGGCGCACGCCTTTAATCCCAGCAGAGGCAGAGGTAGGAGGATCACCATGAGTTCAAGGCTACCCTGAGACTACATAGTGAATTCCAGGGCAGCCTGGGCTAGAGTGAGACCCTACCTCGAAAAAAAAAAAAAAAATGTTTGAGGTAGCGAGCTCTATAGCTAACAAACATAGAGGGAGACACTTTGATGACTGACACTGATACACATGCGGCAGTATGCAAACAGCTACTGGTCACCTTTGGGCCATTTCAGTCTACAGTATATATGTACAGAATAGATGAGGATTAGTCTTTGTTCATTTATCTTACACAAAAGATAATTTGGGAGGTTCTTGTAGATAAGCATATTGTCATTAGGATTTAAAAAGTCCAGTATGATTATGAAAAACCCTATTTTCAAAGACTCTTTAAGATTTTTGATACCATATAGTGATTTTTGTGTTAAGATTTTAAACAAGCTTATACATTTCAATTACAGATGATGTCTGTGCAGTTTTGAAGCTAGATAATACTGTGGTTGGTCAAACTAGCTGGAAACCCATTTCAAATCAGTCATGGGACCAGAAGTTTACACTGGAACTAGACAGGGTAAGATGAGAGAACTTTTACTTCAATTTTAATTACATTTATAGTTCACTTTGAATGTGTTTCATTTTTTGGAATACTTAAATGTTTTATTCATAACAATGAAAGAAAATCTGGGGTATTTTTGACATTCCACATATAAGATATAATATATAAATCTATCTTAATTATGATACAGGTGAATATCAGATTGCTGTACTATTTTTCATTTGTACAGTAATTTGAAAATACATAGTCTACATTGACTAGAAAAGTCATCACAGGTGAAATATTTTGTGTGTGTGTGTGTGTGTGTGTGTGTGTGTGTGTGTGTTTGAATTCCGAGTTGTTTTTGTTTTTTCCCTCAAACTCCAATACTCCCACCTCAGCTTATGCTTGGATTACAACTGTATGTCAAGCTAGTTGTCATTTTAATAATACACATTCTAACTACTATAGTACCGAGATTTATAGATTATTTTACAAAAATTAGCTTTGCAAGAAGCTGTATTCTTTCTCTCTGCTTACAAATAAATAACATTTTTTTAAAATGTGATGGTAGGAAAATAGAGAAAAGATCTATGTAGGAAATGAAAGGGAAATCAGTATAACTAACCAAATGGATGTGAATCCAGAGGAAGGAATTTGTCCATAAGTGGCTAAGAAATGATGCTACTGAAGTTAGAAAACATCTGTATTGGAGAAGAATAGGTGATAGTTGTCCAAAATACATAACTGGACACAGGGATTTGGAGTTCTTGTGGCTAGAGGTTAGAGGTGAAGCCCACATGTAAGATTATTCTCCATAGTGATCATCTTTATGTGCCAAGCATTTTATTAGGACTTAGAATTGCATTACTAGGACTTAGACTTGCAGCTATGGATCTGTAGCTGTAGTGTAACTTTTGGGCTTAATAATCAATAGTTGTATGTTCTGGGCTAAGCAACATTTTTTGATGCTGGTCATGATTCCTCATAATAGTCAAAGTCCTGATGGTTAAAAAAAAGAAGATAAATAGCTCACAAGATTTTTTTTTTAAATATACATACGTGTATTCGGTGTGGTGGTGCATCCCTTTACTCCCAGCACTCGGGAGGCAGAGGTACGAGGATTGCTGTGATTTTGAGGCCATGTTGAGACTACAGAGTGAATTCCAGGTCAGCCTGGGCTAGAGCTAGACCCTACCTCGTAAACACACATGCACACACGTGTAATTAAAGAAATAGCATTGTATAATAGGGAATTAGAAGTGAGGACTACCTTAGACATAGCAGTGAAGGCAAGTGCTCTAAGGAGCTGAACCTGTCACAGGTCCTGATGGGTAAAAAGTGGACAAATCACAAAGATCCAAAGAGTGTTCCTGACGGAGGAAACAGATATATGTATACAAGTCCCTCACAGAGGAGAGACCTTGATGTATTGGAAGAAGAAAATCACGAGATGGAAATGTGGTGTGAAGTGAGAGAGTAGAGGCAGGGTGGTGCTTTATTTGGTCTTCATAGGCTATAAATTAAAAGGCAGTAAAAGGGCCTTTTATTGTTGCTGTTATTTTATTTTGTTATGTGTGAGATAGGCCTCAAATGTGTAATCCTCCTGTATCAGATTCCTGAGTGTTGGGATTCCTGGCATGTGCTACTATGCCTACAGGCTTTTAATAGGGGACTTGGCCTCTTGTTTACCTATAGTGAATGATTGGATATAAGTAAGTGCCATTACTATGAAGCTAAGAGAAAAAAAAATCCGCTAACCATAGTGGGTGTTCATAAAGAAAGGTCCAATAGACCTTCATAAGCAATATCCTAGAAGTAGAAATTTAAAAGAACAAAGGTTTATATGCATGAACATACATAGAGCATGATATAAGCTTATTCTCTGCTGAATTGCCAGCATAGTGAGATGATGTAAATAATAAAAGGATGAAATAGGACTTTAAAACTGTTAGCAAAGACTTGATTGGCTGTTTTTAAAGTTAGGAGAAATGTGATGAAAGAATCAAGAAGTAACAGGAGTGAGGTTCCAACCTGTATATCAGTTCATCAATTGATAGTAATTTCTGTAGCTTTCCTCTTAAAGTGATTACCCTGATCAAGTAGCATGTTCTCCAAAAGATTAAAGAAAAGATTGTGTGTGCTTCATAGCTTAAAGGACAAAACAAGGGTCATGAATGGCAGAGTTCGTGTCTTATATCTGCTGTTTTTCAGCTGTTAGGATGGAAAGTTACATAAGTGTGCTGCTTGTCATTTGGCTCATTGTCTCTGAAGTGAACTTGAGGCTGTAACAGAGAAATGTTAGGTAGAAAGTCTAAGGTAGTATATATACATTACCTTTCACTGTTCTGACACATTTTAGCCATTCAGTGGTATTCTTTCTTTAGCTATAGCCTTTAGGCTATGGATATAGTTCTCATTAAAGGTCATATTGATTGATGGGAAAGCTAACTGGTTGGATGTCATTTTCTTTCATTTTGGAGCCTACTTTTAATAATACAGGATTTCACAGGTCACATAATTAAACTTAAAAAAGGCTAGGAATGTAGCTCAATGGCAGAATACTTGCTTGTACATTTAAAACCCTGGGTTCTATACCAGCACCGAAAAAGAAAGTAGGGAGATGGAAAACCAGCTATTTACATATTGCAGAACTGGTACTACACCTTTCAGTGCCTTTCTTCTGAATAGATGTTCTTTCCTCTGTGTGATGGAAGAAAGAAAGACAGCAGTGGCGTAGAAAGAAAAGCAGAAAAGATAAGAGAAAGGTTTAACTCCCTAGACTATAAAACTAGAAAAGTAAAGACTATGATGACTGTTGATTGATTACAATACCTAAAAGTTGTATTTTTTTTTTTTTACCTCTGTGGCATCAGACATTCTTTCTACTTTGAGTTTGTTTTGAAACATTGATGGCTAAGTAAAACTGATACCTTCTGGCCAAGTAGACCTAGGATTTGTTTGTTTTCTTGAGGTAGGGTGTCACTCTAGCCTAGGATGACCTGGTATTCACTTTGTAGTCCCAGGCTGTCCTCAAACTCATGTCAATCCTCCTACCCCTGCGTCCTGAGTGCTCAAATTAAAGGTGTGCACCACCAAGCCTGGCTAGAATTTTTATATGTATTTTATTTATTTATTTTTATGCAGAGAGAGAGAGAATGGGCATGCCAGGGCCTTCAGCCACTGCAAAAGAACTCCAGATGTATGCACCACTTAGTGCATATGGCTTTTACATGGGTACTGGGGAATCGAGCCTGGGTCTTTAGGCTTTATAGGAAAGCGCCTTAACCATTGAGCCATCTCTACAGCCCTAGGATTTTTTAAAATTTATATATGTATATGGGGCAGGGGTGTGGGGGGACCTGTGTATGCCAACTTCACACATGTGGAGATCAAAAGACAACCTCTGGATGTTTCTCCTCCCAACTTCTTTTTGAGGCAAGATCTCATTTTGCTGCTGCTGCTGCTGCTTTTGAGCTTCCGGACTCTCCTGATCTCCCTTCAGTTGTCATAGGCTTAGGGATGTGTGCCACTTTGCATCTGCTTAATGCGGGTGGTGAGGAGAATCTAGTTTGGGCAGCAATGGCAAGCAAGTACCTTTAATGATCCCCATACCCCTATAGGTTCCTAGTGCTCATGTTTCTTGTCCCTAGTGTGTTTATCAACTCAGCCGGGACCACGTTTTCTGTTATAGGCTCTCTATTTAATATGGTAACATCTTACTGTTTTTGTATTCTCTTTATTCTTTTATTTTTATTTCTTGTATTTTTTGCATGTGTGCAGTGTGTCTGCATGTGGGTATGCATGTTTGTATATGTGTGGGTGCATATGTGCTAGAGTGCATATGTAGGCCAGGAGTCAATGTCCTGTGTCTTCCTCAATCCCTCTCTGTCCAATTTTTTTTAGACTAGATCTCTCACTGAACCTGGAGCTTACCCATTTGGCTAGTCTAGCTGGCTAGTAAGCCCCAAGGTTCTGAACTGAGGTCCTTAGGCTGAATAGATTGATCCATCTTCTCGACCTTATCCTTTGTATGTATATGTATAGAGTAATTTTATTTTTTTTAACTGCATAAGAGTATAGAGTGATTTCAAATAGCACGTTGCCACTTACGTCAAGTTTCTCTTCTGTGGATTCTTGAACAAAGTTTTCTATATTGTTTCTGTCAGAATTTTAAGATACTTCTAGAACTGGTTTAGAGCTACAAAAGTTCAAATTATGTTCTAAAAAACCTTGGCAGCAGGCTGGAGAGGTGGGTTCAATTCCCCAGCCAGTACTTGTGAAAATCAGATGCACACCGTGGTGCATGCATCTGGAGATAGTTTGCAATGGCAAGAGGCCCTGACATGCCTATTCTCATTCTCTCATTTTTTTCTTTCATTCTCTCTCTTTCTCTCTCCTTGAAAATAAAAGTATTAAAAAAAAAAGAAACCTTCATGTCCTTCAGACTTTTCTCAGTAGGTGATATGGAGTGTTTTGTTTTGAAATTCTCTATAACATGACATTTGGAATTTGCCACTTTGAAATAATATAGCAATTGATAGTGTAATTCAACCCCTTCATTTTGCAAATTAGGAAGATTATAGTTTACTATTAGTAAAGCTAGCCTAGAATTCCTCATGACTACTAACTACTACTAGGCCTCCTTTCTATCCTATAAGGTTATTCCTTTTGTATTTGTTATAAAGTTTGGTCTTTATTGTTTATTATAAACACAGTAATTGTGTAGTTTCTCATTTTCCTTGGATTCTCTCGGTGTAAATTATAAAAAGGTTAATCAAATTCCCAAGAAAGAATGAAATAATCTAAAATACCGTTTTTTTAATTTATTGAACTCTTGAGTTCTATATACCAGAATCACCCAATTTCTTCTTTCATTTTCCTAAGTGAGACAACTGTGTAAAACACCTACAGTAATATTTGTGCATGGTGGTGCTCTTGTTATTCTTCTGGCTCCTGCCCTTCTTTGTTCCCACAAGCTAGATACTTGTTCAAATGCTTCCATTTCTTCAACTATTCCCATTTCCTTGATTCGTTGGGTATTTTTCAGGCCATCACTCCCTACTAAAATTCATTTCCTTCTCCCCTTACTCTAAAAGTCGCATCACTCTGAGCTGTTATACTTATCAGTCCCTGCACAGCAATCCACCTACTGTGAAAAACCCTGATAGCAAGCCATTCCTGCCATCTGCCCTATGTGATTTAATAGGCTGAATGCTGCTGGAATTAATCACACATTCATACTGAATTTTGGTATCCTAGTGGGGCTTGTGAAAGTTTCCATACACTTCATGTCTTTATCCTCTTACCAACTTTTCCCTTGTCTCTTCCAGGTTTTCTATCCCATATCAGGCACCTATCTTTTGTTTTGTAGATTCAATTAAGACCATGAAATCTCATAATCCTCCTACACTCATTAAATTTTCTGCACCATGTGTACTAGAAGTTCAGTATTTTGGGGAAAGAAAAGCATAAATGTTAAAAGACAACATTTTTATTTTGTTTTTATATAACCACAGTTAGTAAATGGGATGCTTGCTTGTAAACAGTATAACATCCCAAATCTTAGAATAGACTGGACTTTCATCGCCTCTTCCACACTGATGTATTTCATTTGCTTATTGTCATTGTTGGAAAACTAGCCTAGCAAAGATAGGATACCATCAAAAAGAAATGTGTGCTTACAGTGAAACTGAACCCCCTTAGCTGGTAGTTCCCATGGAGTCCAATAGATGTCACTGTGTTTTCTTTGAAAGAATTCCCTGGTGCCCTGGGCCTTCACAATTAACTGCAGGCTCAGCCTTTATGCTCAATGTATACTCATTGGGTTTGTTCTGTTTTTCAGTTTTAAAACTTGTTTCACTTCTTCCTCAGCTACATGTAAAGCTGTTCTAATATCTCTTTCCTTTTCTATACCATAGTTTTCTCTGATTCTAGATTCAAGATCATAGTAAAGCAAAATGAAATATAAACTAGAGTATTCAGCCAGTATTGCCAGTTAGTGCCTAACTCAGTTCCTACTGCCTAGCTTGTTTTGGTAGTGGTTTTACTCCATGTAGATTTAGTTGGCCCTATAATTCGAAATTTCCTATACATATCCCCTTGCTTTATAGACCTGACCTGCTTTGTCTGGAAAATTGTCAGTAAACCAGCAATCACATTGCCGTTGGCATTCCAAACAGTACTGGCATCTCCTTATGTAGAATCCTCAGTCTGTGGTCCTATTTCTCAGATATTCCATCTCTAGCTGAGTTCCTCAAACCACACTGGCACCTTGCCCACTGAGCAATCTCTCCGGCCCAGGGATCACTTTTGATTTGGTTTGTTTTTTGCTTTTTTGAGGTAGGGATCTCACTCCAGCTTAGGTTGACTTGGAATTCACTCTGTAGTCCCAGGTTGGCCTCAAACTCACAGCTGTCCTCCTACCTCAGCCTCTCTCTCTAGTGCTGGCATTAAAGGCAGTTGCACCACCACACCCATTGGCTGGGTTCTTTTAGACCTGGGGCAGGAAGGAAACACATAGAAAAGGCTACTCACCTCAGGGTAGCCAGGATGTAAAGAGACAGAGGCCCAGTATAACCTTCAGGTACAACTCTCCCAGTGACCTCCTACCTCCTGCCAAACCCTACCTCTTAAGCGTTTCCACTGCTTCCCAATATCTTCACTAGCTGGGGACCTCACCTTCAGCCATGAGCCTGCACAGGACACTTAAGACCAAACTGTGACACCTTTTGGTTCTTTTGGTACCTTCTGTTTTGACCCATACTGCTTTTATGTTTTTATTTTTATCAACTAGTTTTATAAAGTCAAAATTTTATTACACATACTTGAAACCTACATAATAAGATGCATGATTTCGCAAATTGAAAGTTGTTACATAAATGAAGTTATTTATTACTTTGTGGAGCCTTAAGGAAAATACATTTATCTCTGTGTGGATCTGCATAATCCTGGAAAACAAAAAGTCTGGAACTTTAATTAGAATGTGCATAGATTATCATACATTCAGGTTATGGCTTGATCTCAAATTTTATAAGTTTATTCTATGTACTGTAGGTTGTTAAAACCATAAGTGTTTTTTGTATAAGCATTATTTTTAATGACCACAGTATATTCTCATAGATATGGGACCAAATACTTGTACCTGGAGTTTGGAATATTTTGTAGCATTATAGTAAGTGACATTTCTCTGTATCAAGCAGTCTGAATTTCCCCCTTTCCTCCCAACTTACTGGGCCTGTTATCCATTTGGTATTCTTTGGAAGATTAAATGACCTAATATTTTTAAAGTGCTGAGCACAGTGTGTGGCACATCTTGACCTTTTTGTTGCTCATCTGTGGGTCAAGGAAATAAGTTCTGATAAAGGTTCCTCAAGGCAAGCACTGGGTTGTTTTGACAGTAACACAGCATGTGGAGAAGGGAGCTCTGCAAGACTGAGGGATGCATGACCCTATGTGGGAGAGGAGTGCTGTAGTTGCTGATTGTTCCCAGTGTATCTGTCAGCTGCCCTGGAACTTGAGAAATACCTTAGCCTCAGGTTGCCTGCAATAGAAATTTTCTTTCTTTGAGTTAAAATGTGTAAATTTGTTAAAGGTAATATACAACTGAAAAATATCACAAAATTTTCTTTTAAAATATTGTGGTTTTGTGTGTGCTTTATGTTTTTGTAGTTTATATTTTTGTGGTATTTTATCCAAGTGTGTGTCCAATGATGTCTTTTCTGTTTATTTTTTTTTTATTTATTATCCTAGTCGCGTGAACTGGAAATTTCAGTTTATTGGCGTGATTGGCGATCTCTGTGTGCTGTAAAGTTTCTGAGGTTAGAAGATTTTTTAGACAACCAGCGGCATGGCATGTGTCTCTATTTGGAACCACAGGGTACTTTATTTGCAGAGGTAATAAGTGTGTTTTATTAAACATGCATAACTACAATTGGAATTGTGTATGTAGGCAGCATGATACAGAAATACAGTGTTGGGCTGAAAGCCAGATAGATGCCTTGAATTGTTTACCACTGTGCCACTGATTGATATGTGACCTTAGAAAATCACTCAACATATCACTGATATGAAACCATGAAAAATCACTCATACTCTTTAGTCTGGTTTCTCATCTTGAAAGTGAAGGATTGGACTAAATTATAGTTAAATTTCCTTAAGTTCTCAAAATGTATGAGCTTAGTAGATTTCCTGAGCCGTAAAGCCAATCCTCACTTGATGTTAACATGAATTTTCTTCACTCCAGGTTACCTTTTTTAATCCAGTTATTGAAAGAAGACCAAAACTCCAAAGACAAAAGAAAATTTTTTCAAAACAACAAGGTATTGACTAAGAATTAGTTATAAAATATTTTATTTATAGAAAAATCCAATAATTATTTTAAAAGTATTCTCCATCTGGTGTTTCTTTTAGTTGTTCATTTCTAGTATTTTATTAAGGAATAATTCTAAACATATCATTACATGGAGTATAAATATAGCATCTCTCAATTTCTTTTTTTTAAGTAGAGTCTCATATAGTGTAGGCTGTCCTCAGATTTTATTTTATAGCTGAGGATGGCTTTAAGTGAATCCTTCTGCCCCACATCCCAAGTGCTGAAATTACAGACATGTCCCACCAAGCCTGACTCTCACTTGGTTTCAGTAGTAATCAACTCATGGTCAATTTTATCATTTTCCCATCCCACTCTAACTTTCTCAGTTTGTTAGATAATTACAGATTCTTTTTGTTTTGTTTTGTTCTGTTTTAATCACTCTAGCCCAGGCTGATCTGGAACTTACTCAGTATTCTCAGGCTGGCCTTGAACTTGGGGTGATTCTCCTATCACAGCCTCTCAAGTGTTGGGATTAAAGGCTAGCACCAGCATGCCCACCTCTTTGGATTCTTTTTAAAACCTTAACCACATCTCACTAGTACAGTTAAGAAGAAAAAAAAATCTTCACCTATTATTTAAGACGATTTGTGCAGATTATACTAGCCTGTAATAGCAAATAGTTAAGAGCTAGTTTTTTTATGTGATAAACTTTGTTTGTTCTTTATGAATTATAAGCTGATGAATATGAATTTTTAATTATGGCTTTTGGTGATATATAAAGAAATTACTTGTTTTGTTTCCTTTATTCACTGTGTCTCCAGGCAAAACATTTCTCAGAGCTCCTCAAATGAATATTAATATTGCCACTTGGGGAAGGCTAGTGCGGCGAGCTATTCCTACAGTAAATCATTCTGGCACCTTCAGCCCGCAAGCTCCAGTGCCTGCCTCAGTGCCAGTGGTTGACATTCGCATCCCTGAACTCACACCACCAGCTAGGTATGCTTAAGTATGTCTCACACGAAACAGTTTCTATGACCTCTTCACAGGTATTATAGTCACTGTGCTGCGTGTCTCAGTTCTTTCCAAGTACTATTGTGAAATTGGTGCTCTGTTTGCTTAAAGCAATCAGTTTGCTTTTATAGCTAGCTATATAAATAAACATTTTTGATTGCTGCTTTGGTAACTTGCATTACCTTCTGTTAGTGATTCTACAGTAACCAAATTGGACTTTGATCTTGAACCTGAACCTCCTCCAGCTCCACCACGTGCTTCTTCCCTTGGAGAAATAAATGACCTTTCTGAATTAAAAGTTTTGGATACACCCAGACAGGCAAGACATTTTAAACCTTATATAACTCCTTTTTATCAGGTAAATTAGTAGTAAAAGCATCTTAGTGAATGAAGTGTATATTTCAACTAGGATTGTGTGTGTGAGTGAACTTTTCTAGGGTAGACCAAGTTGACAAGAGATAGTCAAGTTCTTAGTGTTGGCACAGCATGTTCATTAGCATTTACATGTTCTCAGGCAAAGGAAGTGGGATAGTCTGCTTCAGCTGGAAGGAGCATGGGAGTGTAGTGGGCACTGTGTGTCATGTTACCTGTGAATCTCTGTTGGTCACTTGGTCAGCAATGTGCATTGAAATTGATAATATTGTGGTGCTAGATCACATTTTTTACATTCGTATTGCATTTTGAAATTGTTTCCAAATAAGTTGTTTTCTGAATGTTTCTATGACTTAATATTTGGTCTTTTACAGGATTCAGAAACTGTTTTTGATATTGAGAATGACAAAAATAGTATACGTCCAAAATCCCAATCTGAATATGAGTGTGCCATTCCTGATTCAGGTCTGGGATACAGTGGGTTCCAAGAACTTGAAGACAGAAGGTAAAGAGCACTCAGTATTTTGCTGCTGTGTATCTGATACTGCTTGATTGATTGCCTTATTTTGTAATGTGCATTCCTGCTCTTAGGTCTCCACAGAGGTTTCAGTTTAATATACAGGACTTCAGGTGTTGTGCTGTCTTGGGAAGAGGACATTTTGGAAAGGTAATCTTTCAGAATTTAAAAGAGTTTTTTATTCATCTGTGGGTGTATGCATGCACATGGGTACACCAAGATCTCTTGCCATGAGACGCTTGCACCACTGTTTGCATCTGGCTTTATGTGGGTGGCTGGAGAATTGAATACAGGCCTGTAGGTTTTGCAAGCAAGTGCCGTAAGCCACTGAGCCATCTCCATAAGCCCCTCTTTCATAATTTTAAAAAATACCTACAAAATTAATACTTCAATTAGAAAATAATTATTTTAATCTTATTTCAGGTGCTGTTGGCTGAATATAAACACACAAATGAGATGTTTGCTATAAAAGCCTTAAAGAAAGGAGACATTGTGGCTCGAGATGAAGTAGACAGGTTAGTATTTTTAAAATGAAATATTTTTCTCTGCAGTTGTAAATTAAGATTATATGTAAATAATTGATAATTTAACAGCAGTAAAATTTTAAGTTAAGCAGCATTAAACTTTATTAAGAGCAAATCAACAATAATGAGTTGAATACACTACCAATGTGGCATCAGGTCAATAGAGTGGAGAGGGCGCCAGGGCTCCAAGAACTTGTCTAGGGCTTCTCTTTATAGAATTCTTAGGGGACGATTGATTGCTTGTCGTGTATTGTGGCTGGTGTTCTGGTTTGACTGATGATGCATTTGATATTAATAATGCGTATGTTCAGTTGTATATAAATATAAGACAGAAAAATAGGGATTTGCCTAAAAGTTCACTTAAAAGGTCAGTTTGCCTTAGTGTATGTATATATACCCAAAACCAGTACAGGCTGTGTGTCCACCTGTTGTTTAGATCTGGCTCTGTGTAGAAACATACTTGAATAGGAACTAATCAGGTTGCTAGGAAGAAGGGAAACCTATTAGGGTTTTTAGTGGGTTGTATATGCAGCTGGGTTTGTCATTTCTCCCGGGGGGAAGGGGGGGCACCGTCAGCCACCACGGAGAGAAACCGGTTGAAAGCAGTGGCTGCGGTTGCTGCTTGCGCTGCTTCAGGGCGGTTCCACAGAGCTGGGGTGTGCCCAGGGTGTGGTCGGCGAAGTACAAGAGGACACTTTGGGGACACAGACGCGAGCAGATGTGTATCGTGTATCCATGTGTCATTTATTGAATGGGGAGAGGTTACATTTATAGAGAAAAGAAGCCAGGAGGATGAGGAGCAGGGGAGGACAAGGGGATTGGTCAGGCAGGGTGGTGAGTGGGCATCCTGCAAATGGATAGGTGAGTGCAGACAACCTGTGAATACCTAATTTGTATAATTGGGAGGCCTGAGCTGCGGGAAATACATGACTAGCCATGGTTACAGAAAAATTTGTCACCTGGGTCTGATACTTGTCAGTCATGCTGAGGTGAGAATGCTGGGTTCCTGCTTGCTTAGGGAGTCAGGGGTTTCAGAGTTGAGGGTGGAGATAGGAACACCCTCTTAACCCTTTGTCCTCCATGTCCCATTTAGCAATACCAACAAGCGATACTCAACAGGGTTCATATGGAGGACCAGGTTCCCAACACATTGCTAGGTGTACTGTTTAGAAGAGTGTGTTTATTGCTCGGGCATGGCAGTGCCTTTGGTGTCTACACTGTACTCCATGCTTGCTTGGCTCTGAATGCCAGGCCTAAAGCCCTGGAAAGCCAGGCACAAATCTTACCATATTTGCCTTCCAGTAACCCAAACAGACCCCTTTGCCTATTTCGCCTTTCCCTCATTTCCTCTTGATTGCTTTAGGAACTTGATTCCCATGTTGACTCAGAAGTGCCCAAACTCTCCTGCATCATAATGATCACATCTCACCATGATTAGCAAAGTCCCAAAGTCATGCTGAATTAAGTTCATTATCACTGAGGCAGACACAGTCCTACCAGGCTCAGTGAACTGAGAATCAAGCACCATTCCTAGTTCCATCAGTGATGTCTGTCCCTCCTCTGTTTCCTTTCATTACTACACACTTACAGGATCTCTCAGCCTCATATCTCTAATAGCTGCTGTAGGTCAGTATGATTGACTTCCTTCGTATTGTCTCAGATTGTACAGCCTTTACATCAAGGAACTATACTTGGTTTCTCTGCTTCCAGTGCCTAAGGCTCCTGGTTCAATTCCCCAGTACCCACATAAGCCAGACCTACAAGGTGGTGGCCCTGGTGCACTCTTTCTTTCTCTCTGTATCTCTCTGCATATCCATGCCATCAGGGAAGGAGCACATGGTGGTAGTTTTCTAGGATGTCAAGGAAGCAAGGCTGATTGATGACTCAATGCTGTGCCTAAAGCTCTGTGTGCAAAACTAAACCATTGTAAAGGGGGGAAGGTTATGTTTTGTCTGAGCCCGAAACAGGCTAATTCTGCTCTGTGCCAGGGACTCAGATGGTTGTCAAGATACCATGTGAGGAGATAGGAAGTATAGTTCTCACTCTAGGAATCTGGATACATTCATTCCTAGAGATCATTTCAAGGGAACAAAGACACTGCTATACTCAGTGTGGACATCTAGCTATGAATATAAACGGGTTACATGGCCTAGGACTAATCCCTCCCACATGGACTTTGCATCTCAGATTTCCTCAGCTTGTAACATACCACTCTTGCTGAGTCGATTACTTGTTCTATGAATAGATATAACCCCATTCCTTCCTGCAGCAATAAGAGTCTCAGTATTATCACCATTTCCCACATAAGGAGAGGAAGTTGTGTTGTCAGATACCTGCAGATGTCCACAAACCCAGAATTAGAACCCTACACTCTTCGTTTCCCCATCCACACCATTCCACTATGCAGATAGCGCTGTGTCATTTTGACCATCACACCTACCACAGGGGGTACTCTTTTTTTACCCCATTTTATAGGCAAAGAGAATGGAATACAGAGAGGGTTGTTCATTTGTCAAGGATCACACAGGGGACAAGTGATAGAACTAGAATTCAAATCTGAATTTTTTTTCTCTTTTTGAGATAAGAACTCACAATATAGCCCAAGCAGCCTTGAATACCTAATTCACCCGTCTCAGCTTCTCATGTGCTCACATTACAGGTGAGCATGACCATGTCCTGTTCCACCTAAATAAATAATTTGATAATGTCCCATTTGCAGTTGAGGATGAAGATAACCCATATTACATGGTCTAGCTGTCTACCACCCCTGAATAAGACCCCTATGTCCTCTTTCTCTACACCCAACCTTCTGAGACACATTGATTTCTGGTATCAAACTCTGCACCTGCCTGCTGTGTTCAGACCGACTGATCATTGTAGTCCCTGTCAGTGCCCAAGGTTTTCAAGGAAACAAGGCTAATGTCACCATGTTACAACTTAGCTCCAGTGAGCAGCACATCCCAAATAGAAAGAGAAAAGAAGTCATGACTGAAGCCCTAGATGACATAACTCTGCCCTGTGTCAGGGATTCAGGCAGGGCATGGCTGTCTATGCCTTTAATCTCTGCACTTGGGAGGATAGCCATGAGTTGGAGGCTACCTTACATAGTGAATTCCAGGTGAGCTTGGGCTAGAACGAGACCCTACCTTGAAAAAATGAAAGAAAGAAAAAAATTTTTAAAGCTGATGGATTTACCCCTTGGTGACAGATCTGTGTCAGAGAACACAGCCCAGACTGGATCCAGGGTGGACATCTAGCCATGAACACAAAAGTGTCTGTTTACCCATCCAAACTATTTCTTCCCAGGAAGGAGAGGCTGAGAATTAGAACTGGTCTCTAGCCACTGAGCACATACCTAAGTCTACTGGTTGGAAATTGCATGTTGGAGCCAACTCCATCTGCTCCCTGTTCATAGCCAAGTGTTCAAAGAATCAAGTTCTGATTTAAAAAAAAATTGAACTGAATTTTTATGCAAGTTGTGGAAGTGATTATGTAATCCAGTTCCTATAGGGAACATGGCTCATAGTGAATGGTTCTATCTTGTCTCACCTGTGTGCTGAGAAAGGTTATAAGAACTGATAGCTAAGGTGAGGGTAAGATGAACAATGAAGCTAGGGATGGTATAGAATCTATGTAATTCTAGCACTCTGGAGGCTGAGACAGGACAACTGTCATGAATCTGAAGCCAACCTGTACTTAACAGGGAATTTCATGCCAGCTTGAATTTCATATTGAGATGCTGCCTGAAACACAGAAACCAAAAGCTAGGAGGTGGGAACAGGATCCATTCAAGTTTAAATCCAGCCATCCAGCCTGGTGTATAGAATGGAACTTGTGTCAAAAGAATAAAAAAAAGCCTTAAAAGGGGGTCATAGTGGGGGGATTGATGCTGCTTCTTCATAACTAACTGGAGGGGAGACTTCTGTGGGAGCTGGGGCGTGTAGCAGCTGCAGGGTAGGTAATTTCTAATGTCTCTCCATTGCTCTGCCATTTCCAGCCTTTGTGCTTGCAGAACTTTGACACACTTTGTCTCCATCCTTCTGTGTACTCAAACACTGTTCATTCTGTTAGGTTATATCATGTTCAGATCCTAGGATATAAAATGTCTCCTACTGATCTCATTGAAGCAATGTTTCGCAGGGAATTCTAGAAAATTTCAAGTTCCCATCATTTCCTGCTTTCTGAACATCTACCGTCTCCCTTCCACTTACCCTGCAGCACGGTGGCACAAGTCACAGAGTCTAGGACACAGAGTCCTCAAACTCCAGAGAAGGAAATGATCAGGTACAGATCCAAGATGGTGGACAGGCAGTGTGCTCCAAAACTTTTTGATACCACATAATATTTGATGAAATTAAGTATATTAAGAAGCTTAGTAAAGTGGTTCATGCCTTTAATCCCAGAACTGGGGAGGCAGGAGGAGGAGAATGACTGTGAGTTCCAGGTCACTTGGGCTAGAGTGAGATCATACCTTGGAGAAAATGTAAAAAAGGAATTGTTTGAAAAATATAGACCATTATATTTATTAATATATTGTAAGTATAAATCCAAAATAACTTAAACTAATTATAAATAATTAAGCAGAACCCTCTGTGTTTACTTTCTAGCTCATCTTAATAGATCCACTGAGTTTGGTGTTATTGCATATTACTGTTGTTATTGGTTGTAGTTACTGTTGTCAGGAGTCACAGGCTGGCTTCAAACTTGGCAGGCTTCTGCCTCAGCCTCCTGAGCGCTGAGATTACAGATAACTCCCCTAGTATTGGTTTTTGTTATTTGTTGTCTTTTTTTGAAGAAAAACTTAAATAGATGTTCCTTAATGATAGTTCTTACATTGTCTGAAGTTACTTTCCATAGTGTACCATACTGAAACTGGAAACAAGACATAAGCTCATTATTTATATAAAAAAGGAGACTTAAAAATAAGCAATACAAAAAATTCAATTCAATTCAATTTTAAAAAATAAACAATACACACAATAGCAACTTATTACGAGGCCATCATTGTATACTATTGGATTTAGGTTTTATAGGAAGATTTGAATTTGTGCTGTATTTTGCAGATAGAACATAGTAAATATAAATTTGGAATAAAGCTGAATTGTTGTGGGAACTTTTTTAATATTTTATTTATTCATTTTCAAGCAGAGAGAGAGAGATGTTGGGACATGTTAATCATTCTTGTACAATAGGTTTTTTGTGTTCTCTACAATGCTTAAAATTAAAATTACTGTGATAGCTTGAATTGTTAAAGCCTTCTTCCTGTATGTATCCTAAAGAGTTCTGTCCTGTCCTGGTATGAGCCATTATTAAAGAATTCTTGTAAATAGCATTAAAGCTATTTTCAGGGATCCAATCAGTGATTCTCAATCTTTCTACCTCTTAATCAATAGATATCTGACTTTCATTCATTTGAGAATTAGTGATTAGCTCATAAATTCAACCATAATGAATTTTACTGATTCACTCATGCATATAAACTACAGACCATGTTTCTCACCTGCTTTCTTCTTGATTCTATAAGTGTTATATAAGCTTTGTCTTGTTCCATCTGAATATGATACCTACATTGACTCAAAATTCAGGTTGATTCAATAAAATCCATCTTCTACATATTACCTAAAGCACTTTTAGGGCATTCTTTTCCAATAAGTTTAAATGGTAAATTCAAAGCTATTAACTTTTTAATTTTTTTTCTTAAAAATAATTTAGCCGGGTGTGGTGGCGCATATTTAGTCCTGGCACTCAGAAGGCAGAGGTAGGAGAATCGCCATGAGTTCAAGGTCACCCTAAGACTACATAGTGAATTCCAGGTCAGCCTGGGCTAGACAAGACCCTACCTCGAAAAATCAATAATAATAATAATTAGTTTAATTTTCTGGTATAATTCTTTTTAAAGTGCTGGGTATGGTGTTGCATGCCTCTCACAATCAGGAGGCTGAAGCAGGAGAGTCATGTTTATGAGTCTGAGGCCAGCATAGCCTACATAGAGAGACCTTGTCTAAGATGATGATGATGATGATGATGATTATTATTATTATTATTATTATTATTAAACAAATCTCATGAAACCAAGGAGGTAGGAGTTCCTTTAGAATGTGACCCTATGTAAAAGGGCTTAAACATTATATCATAGCTGCATTTATTGTCAATATTTAAACTAATGCCGAGTTTCAGCTCATGATCTAGACTAGATAAACATGGCATTAAAACAATGCCATATATTATTTTCTTAATTTATTTGCACATGTATGTATGTGCCCATGTTTGTGTATGTAGGTGTGCCAGGGTCTCTTGCCACTGCAAATGAATGCCAGATGCTGTGCCAACTTTTTGCATCCAGCTCACTTGGGTGGCTTCAGAATTGAATCCAGGCCCATAGGCTTTGCAAGCAAGTGCCTTAAAACACTCAGCTACCTTCCCTGTCCCTATTTAATTTTTCAAGCCACTCAAAATATAACTTAGAAAAACAGATAAATATTTTGTCTTTTTTGTTTAAAGCCCCAAAGAGAAAAGATTAATGCTGCTTCCCTGTAAATCAGGATTTCACTTTGGCATTTGGAATACCACAGTGTTGTTGGTACAAAGGGCCTTGGGAGGGGGGGAGGTGCAGGACAGGAAAAGGAAGATCTAAGGAAGAGTAGTTTTTATTTGTATTGTTCTTGTTGCTTGGGAAAAATTACTATTCTGTGGTTAGTAAATTTGTTCTTTTTAATAATTTGTCTTAGTACTTACAGGGATTATATTATATTATTATACAAAAAAAAAGTGTTGTTCTTAAAGCATTTCTTTTTGAAGCGTGTTAAAGGACTCTCCATGATGCCTCTTTATTTTCCAGTCTTCTAGATTAAACTTTTATGCAGCATATCAATCTCTTCCAGCTTCATATTTTATATGATAAAAACCTGAACTCTAGCTTATGAATTGTAAATACTGTCCTTGGAATTACCTTGGTCAGGAACTTCATTCATGCATCTATTTAGAAATAGGGCCTTCCTTTGTAGCTCAGACTGATCTCAAGACTCGATCCTCCTGCCTTGACTCCTGAAATGCTGGGGTTACTTAGTATAATGACACCATGCACAGGAAAATTTTTTAAAACATGTTTTAAGTTACTAAATTTTTGACCAGTTTCTTACGGCTGTTCTAAATTAAGCTTGTTTAAAATTTAACTCTAATCCTTTAGGTCTGTTTATGCTGTTCTGATACTATCAGTATAAATGCTATAGTCTTTGTGTTGATCATATCTTAATTTTCATTCATATATTTCAATTAAAGTTTTACATGCATATCAAGTAAAATATTTTTCATAGCATATTTAAGAGAAATAATTTATAATTTTAAAGTTTCAATAGTTTAAATTTTTCTTATGTTATGTTTTGATCATTTGTAAAGAATATTATCAAGCCGGGCATGGTGGCACACACCTTTAATCCCAGCACTCGGGAGGCAGAGGTAGGAGGATCACCATGAGTTCGAGGCCATCCTGAGACTACATAGTGAATTCCAGGTCAGCCTAGGCTAGAGTGAGACCCTGCCTTGAAAAAACAAAAACAAAAAAAGAATATTAACGACTAGAATTTTTAAATGAATATTGATTTTTAAATGTTTTCTCTTACAGCCTGATGTGTGAAAAACGAATTTTTGAAACTGTGAATAGTGTAAGGCATCCCTTTTTGGTGAACCTTTTTGCATGTTTCCAAACCAGAGAGCATGTTTGCTTTGTAATGGAATATGCTGCCGGTGGGGACCTGATGATGCACATCCATACTGATGTCTTTTCTGAGCCCAGAGCTGTGTGAGTATGCCCTGATGTCTGTCTCAGTGTCCCACGACTTCTCCCTGCAACTACAAGGAGCTCTGTGAATTAGAGATCCTTTTTTTTCTAGCAGAAAGTTGATAAAAAGTATTAGAGCTCCTTCTTTATTGCCTAATACTTTTTGAATTTCTTTACTGTTGTCCATATTGAAAGCTTCATGAATTACCATTAAATCACTCTTGATAGAGATACACAGTTTATGTTCAATTGTGTCATTTTTTTTCATTTGAGCTGTTTGATTTTCTTTCAAGGGAATGACATCCCAGGACCATGGCTTTCTTGTATTAGTGTCTGTGTACGTGTTTATGCGTGTCTTTGATGCATGTGTTGGTGCATATAAATAAAGACCATTGGACAGTCTCAGATGTCATTCCTCAGTAACACTGCCCACTTTTTGAGACAGTCTCTCAATGGCCTGGGCCTGCCTGCTTGGCTAGTGAGACCCAGGCATCTGCCTGTCTCCATCTACCCAGTGCAAGGTGTTGGTTCTCTCCTTCCACCTTATCTGAGACAGAGTCTCATTGTTTGGCTGCTGGGAAGGCCAGACTAGCTGACCCTTCAAGCTTTGGGACTCTGTTCATTCCACCTCCCATCTCCCATCTCTCTAGGCATGTTGGAATTAATGCATGTTCTGTTTGCATCCAGTTTATGTCGGTGCTAGGGATCTCAACTGTGCTGAGCAGGCTTATGGAACAAGTGCCTTTAACCACGGAGCTGTCTATAGCTCTTCACACTCCCCTCATCCTGCATTGCTGAGACATCTGTCCTGCTCATTTTTTAGTTTTCCTTGAATTTATCTCTTAATTTCTCTGTACCACTACTTTGGTTATTCTCATTATCTTTCATCTGTGTGATCATAAAAGCCTATCTGTCCTTTTTCCTTCTGGTCTCTATCACACCACTATCAGAAAAATTTTCCTAATATGCATATGGTCATTTTCACCTCATAAAAATTGTTTGATTTCCTATGCTATGAGAAGAAATTACATCCATTAAATTGGTCCTTGAGACCCAGAATGTGTTTTCAACCTAATATCCTACTACATTTGCCAACAAAACTGCTTGCCACTCTGACCTTCTGTCCTTACAACACATTGTAATTCCACTACAGAACCAGGTCAGATATCCTCCCTCAGGTCTTTAATGACCCCAGCAAGCAAAATTAAAAGCCTCCATTGCCAAGACGGTATTCTTCTCATTTTTCAAATCTAGCACCTAGTACCATGTATTGTATGTAGTAAAGACCAAATAAATATTTGTGGATTTATCTAACTATAAAATTGTCCTATGAAGCATAAAAATATAAACTGAAGCATATTAAAATTCTTTGGTTTAATTCTTTAAACAGATTTTATGCAGCATGTGTAGTTCTTGGGTTGCAGTATTTACATGAACACAAAATTGTTTATAGGTAAGTGAATAATTTATTGTTTATAACAACTTTTGGGTGTGAACTGGGCTTAAAGATAATTGACAAGGCTATTTTGTGTTTAATCAACCCACCCATGTCAAACCCCGAAGTTGAAAGATGGCATACCTAACATAGTAGTTAGTTACATGATGAGCAACCTGATTCCGCACCTTCTGCCCATTTCCTCATAAAATACAGGAAGTATCAGTTAGCTTGTGATAATGCCATTTATCATCAGTATTCATCTAGGGAATACTTTGTATTTTAATAATCCACTGTAGAAAACTTCTATTGACCAATACTACTCAAAATGTGACTGTGAAGAGATATGTAGCTTGGGCTAGAATGCAAACCATCGTGCTATTCCTTTCATTAAGGTATCTTAAGGAGACATGAGTTGAGCTCAGCAGTAGAAAACTTGTGATGTATGAGGCCTTTGGTTTGATCCCGAGCACAGTAAATAAAATCTTGCCATCACCTTAACTAAACAGTGTGTCAGTGATGTAACTGGTACATGTACAGTGTATTGGTGATGTGGCCAATACATGTACAGTCTGCTTGCCACATTGCAGACTGATAACATAGTTCATGGCCTAGCAGCTATCAGCATTGGATTATCTAAACTTGTAACAATGTATGTGTTCAACATAAGGAGTTCATCATGGTTCTATTTTACTTGTAGTTTAAAATATTTTCAATTACCTTAATTTGTAATCATTTATCTATTTTTTCCTAATGGCATATAGACAAATTTTAAATTTGGACTAAGATTATCACAAATATACCAATAAAACCTGAATTATAAGTATTTATACTCTTCCCATGTCTTAAAATTTTAAAAGAGATGAAACTTTATGTTGTTGTTACTTTGTTTTTCAAGGTAGGGTCTTGCTGTAGCCCAGGATGACCTGGAATTCACTATGTAGTCTCAGGCTGGCCTGAAACTCATGGCAATCCTCCTATGTCTGCCTCCGGAGCGCTGGAATTATTATATTATAATTTAACAAAAGGAAGAAAAATGAGTGTTGTGATACAGATTTTAAATCTCAAACTAGCTTGCAAAACCCACTTTTAGGGAAAAATTAGGGTTCCTATTGACAAAATATTGAGCTACATTTTGTTTTGCTATGTGATTCACTAATTTTTTTTGTAATTTTTATTTTTTTTTCATCCTGAACAGGGATTTGAAATTGGATAATTTATTGCTAGATACAGAGGGCTTTGTGAAAATTGCTGATTTTGGTCTTTGCAAAGAAGGTAATTGAGTTTTAAAGTTCATTTTTCTGATAGATTATTAATCCTTTGTACTTTTATAATTTTCACATGTGTATATAGAAAACAATATATTCTTAATTTTAATTTATCACATTAAGACACTATGGGTTGCACATATGGCTCAATCACATTAAGGCTGTTCTATGGATATAGATAGGTTAGGTGTGTAAAAACCATAGTGTAAGACTCCTTTTTCCCTCTGGTCTCTTTGTAGGATTAATAGTTCTGTCATGACTTTTAGAAAGTATTAAACGCCAGATTGTTTAATTACATTGAATCCATTAGTTCAGCTCTGAAGTGAATATAGTCCTTCTTACCAACAAATAATTAGATATTAATACAGGATATAATAGCCCATATGTTGTATTCTTCATATATAATATATAATAACTGACATTATCTGTCTCCCCCTCTACACTTGTTTCTGTTTCTTATTCAGCTTTTTATCCATAGCGCATAAACACAATGCTTGGCACATCTTTAATATTCAGTGAATGTTCAGTAATACATAGTTTTGATGAGTGAATGAGCTTTGTAAATATATGTCTGCCACATACTACTTACCTCCTAATTGCTGAACACAATAAATTTTTTTCTCTAATTGAACTTACCTATGTTATATTATAAATCATTGAAATAAATGATTTGCTTCTCACGTTGTATTCTAGACCTGTGCTCTTTACTGCACATGTTTGAACATGATCTCCTCTATGACAATGCACAACTGGTTCTATATATAATACTTAGCCAGTTCTGAAGTCCTGCTATGTCTGAGTTTGAACAACATGTACAGCAACTTTAATTTATTTCTTAATTTATCTTATGGGGTCAGGAGAGAAGGCTCAGCCATTAAAGGTGTGCTTTCTTGCAAAGCCTGCTGGCCTGTGGTTCAATTCCCCAGCCACCCATGTAAAGCCAGGTGGGCATTCATTTACAGGGCAAAAAATCCTGGTATGCATATACAGACACACACATAAGTAAATAAAAAATATATAAACAAATTCATATATTTTATATATTGTATACGTTATATAAAATGTATTAGCTATAATAAAATATATTTTAAATATTAAATGTGTTTTTATATAATATGAAAAATATAAATAAATTTTACATTTCATGAGTTTTTTTCTTTTCTAACAGATAATTTAAATTTTATCTTTCTCAGGAATGGGATATGGAGATAGAACAAGCACATTTTGTGGCACTCCTGAATTTCTTGCACCAGAAGTATTAACGGAAACATCCTATACACGGGCTGTAGACTGGTGGGGCCTTGGTGTTCTTATATATGAAATGCTCGTTGGTGAGGTGAGCCATGGGGATAGGCAGAAAAGAGAGGGAAGATGACTAAAAGAAAACACACATCATTTATAAAGCCACCTAATATGTCTCCTGCATAATTGGAACTTAAGTTTTATAGATGCTTATAGTATGCCAGTAATTGGCTGTTTCTACAGTATCTTTGCTATTTCAAATTTTTATGTGATCTGTAGAAAGCATTATGAATGCCTAGAAAATAGTTCCTTTTAAGTACTGTGATATATTGTGTATTTCATAATTTTAAGACATTCTTATGTAACTGACATTTCATAAGTAGTAGAATAGCAGGGCACTAATGACCATGTGTTCTAAAGCTGGATATGGTGCTGCACATCTGCAATCCAGTGCTGGGAGACTAAAAGGCAAGAGTGTCATGAATTTGAGACTAGTCTGAGCTCAGTAGCAACACTTCACCATTAAATTATGTTTTAAATAATCTCTGTGCCTATCATGATGAAAAATAATGATACATTTGTCAAAAATGTTAACAAAGATGGACATGGTGGCGCACGCCTTTAATCCCACCACTTGGGAGGCAGAGGTAGGAGGATCACCATGAATTCAATGCCACCCTGAGACTACCTAGTGAATTCCAAGGTCAGCCTGGGCTAGAGTGAGACCCTACCTTGAAAAAAAAAAAAAATGTCAACAAAACTATTTACAAAATAGTATAGCAAAGTCGAAACAATGCACATTTTCCCTTGGTTTCCATAAATTTAAAAAAAAAAATTTTTTTTTCTTTTTTGAAACTCAGCCACCATGGCACATGCCTTTAATCCCAGTACTTGGGAGGCAGAGGTGGAAGGATTGCTGTGAGGTCAAGGCCAGCCTGGGACTACAGAGTAAGATCCAAGTCAGTCTGAGCTACAGTGAGATCCTACTTTGGAAAAACTTGGGGGTTGAGGAAAGCCACCTGAGTATGAGTTAGACATAGAAATTTTTATAGTTTAAAAATTGTCTTGAGGGCTGGAGAGATGGCTCAGCAGTCCTTTGCCTACAAAGCAGAAGGACCCAAGTTCGATTCCCCAGTGCCCATGTAAAGCCAGATGCACAAGGTGACACATGCATCTGGAGTTTTTTTTGCAGTGGCTGGAGGCTCTCTGCTGTGCCTATTCTCTCTCTCTATCTTGCCCGTGCATAAATAAATGAATGAATGAATGAATGGTATTGAGCCAGGCGTGGTGGTGCATGCCTTTAGTCCCAGTACTCGGGAGGCAGAGGTGAGTGAGTGAGGCCACCCTGAAAATACGTAGTGAATTCCAGGTCAACCTGGGCTAGAATGAGACCCTACTTGGAAAAAAAAAAATTGACTTACATGAATAAGTAAAGGTAGTGAGAACCTTCTATATACAGTGATATGAATGTGTGCTAAATAGGAGTAGAATTAGGAAGGAGTATGTTTTCTTCTTTATTTATTTAAAGGACTGGGGGCAGGGGTGTACCAGTCTCTTGCCACCACAAACAAATGCCCATCAAGCTTTATGTGAGTGACTGGAAATTGAACCCTGGCCAGTAGGCTTTGCAAGAAAGTGCCTTTAATCACTGAGCCATCTCCCAGCCCCTTGAGTAAATGTTTTGACAAGTTACTGAAAACTTTCTGAAGGATTTGGTCTGGAGATGCAAGAAAAAGTGCTTTTTAAGGAATTGATTCATTATTTTGTAACTTTCCCATTGCCAGTACCTTCCTTTATTGTACATTCAAGTCAGTAACAGCAGCTGAGTAAATGAATAGACACAATCTGAGTATCTGCTCATTCCTCCCTGGCACTTACCCACAACAGACAATGATTTCAGCTTGTCCAAATGGACAGCCCTTTGTTGGTATGTCAAATTGGATTGGATTCTCTGGAAAAAAAAGATATAAAGAAATGGCTAATTAAAATGGCATGTGCCATGCACTAGGCACCATTCTATGCACTTGATAAATAAATTCCAAACTAATCTTGATACCCATGTTCATAATATTTAGGATATTTCATAATTGGAAACTCAAAAGTTTTAAGAATGTGCTTAAAGTCACATAGCTCTTTTATGGTGGAGCTGGGATGTTTAACTCAAAACTGACTTCAGAACCTATTTTTAGCCATATGCTTTGTACTCAAGGGTGCCAGCAGACTTGGCATTAGTTGTTTCTAAAGGCTGGGGCATGTACTTGATGCCATACCCTTTCCAGTTTTAAAGGGAAACATTTTTCTTGCTTTTTTGTTTTGTTTTGTTTGGGAGGCGTTGGATTTTTTCGTCTTTTTATGGGGGGGTTGGGTTTTTTGTTTGTTTTGAGGTAGGGTCTCACTGTAGCCTAGGCTGTGGCCCCAAACTCATAGCGATCCTCCTCTCTCTTCCTCCTGAGAGTGTTGGGATGAAATGCCGTATTTTTAAATGTAGTATTCAAGTAAGTGTGAGATGTACGTTTTTATCCAAAATTATATATTTCTTACAAAATTATCTTCCATATTAGAGAGAACATGGAAAAAAATGAGTTTGTTGCAAACTCCTGCAGAGTTGATTTCATCTTTCTTTTTTTTTTTTTTTTTTTTTTTTTTTTTTTTTTTTTTTTTTT
>PVHP010008605.1:0-21704 GCA_004024765.1 Zapus hudsonius | reverse complement strand
ATCTTTCTTTAGTGCCTCCAAAAGAAAGTAGTTGGGAAAAGAAATGAACTTAAAACCCATTTTCCCACTTTATAATTTTATAGCATTACTGAAATTTCAATGATAACTTTATTTTCTAAACTATGTTAAAAGTTAGTTTGGCTAAAATTTGTATCTGTTTTCTCTGCTATTATATATATAATAGGTTTTCATTTATATTTACTTAAAACATACTTGTTAACCTTCTGTTAATTTATAATATAGTGGCAGAAACAAGTTTCTTTTCCATTTTAACAAATATGTAGGTTTTTTTTTTCTTTTGAGAATCATGTAGATTGACAATTTTCAAGTACAAAAATGTTTGAATGGAAGATAGTCACTTTATCCATACGTCCATGTGAAATTCTTTTGGTTTTTTTCAAGATAAGGTCTCAATCTAGCCCCGGCTGATCTGAAAGACTGTAGCCTCAGGTTGACCTTGAATTTATGGCAGCAATCCTCCTCCTACCTCAGCCTCCTGAGAGTGCTGGGATTAAAGATGTGGGCCACCAGGCCCAGTACCATGTGAAATTTTAATTGAGAAGTCTTGTGAAGTAGAATTTTCTCTTGATTTGCTATTTCAGTTTTTGAAAGAAATTAGGTTTTCCCACTGTGGGGAGGTATTTGATTTATCTATCTATCTATCTATCTATCTATATATATATATATATATATATATATATATATATATATATATATATATATTCAATATATATATTGAATGAGTGGATGAGCACACTAATATTTTAGTAACTGAAAGACTTGAAAATTTCTTGGTTATGAATAATAAGATTGTGAGCTCTGCCTTAGGAAGTTGAGTTCAGAGTTCATCCTCACAAATTGTTCAGACAAGATTCCTCCTTTTGCTTCTTTGGTGTTGTTGGGCTTCCAGGGGTGTACCACCATGGCTGATTTATGCAGTGCTGGGGACCTAGGGCCCCATGAGTGCTAGGAAAGCACTCTACCAAAATGAACTTTATCCTCAGCTCCTGATTTTGTTCTTTGTTTTCCCTTTTTAATTTCCTGGCTCTTGGTTATACTTTGAATATATTGTGGGGTTTTTTATTATGTTGGGATTTGTTTTAACTTAAAATATTTCTTCTAGTCTCCCTTTCCTGGTGATGACGAAGAAGAAGTTTTTGACAGTATTGTAAATGATGAAGTAAGGTATCCACGGTTCTTATCCACAGAAGCCATTTCCATAATGAGAAGGGTAAGAATTAAGGGCAAGAAGTTTTCATTTAAAAAATCTTTAGTATTTTAAACTTTAAAAGTTAATTTTTAATTCACAGATATTGCATGGTTTAGACAATTATACCAAAAAACAATCTTAATTTTTGAAAGTTTTGAGAAGCATTACTATTAAAATTTATTTCCTGGTTTTATTTAACTTTCTTACTTGATGTTCTGTTAGCTGTTAAGAAGAAATCCTGAGCGGCGCCTGGGAGCTGGTGAGAAAGATGCGGAGGATGTAAAGAAACATCCATTCTTCCGGGTAAGTACTGAAATTTTACAAGTTTGTGTTAAACTTGAGCAACTAAGAGTAAAACTAATTTGGTCCTTTTGTATTTTGTGACTCAGCTCATTGATTGGAGTGCTTTGATAGACAAAAAGGTAAAGCCACCATTTGTGCCCACCATCAGAGGCCGAGAAGATGTTAGTAATTTTGATGATGAATTTACCTCAGAAGCACCTATTCTAACGCCACCTCGAGAACCAAGGATACTTTCAGAAGAGGAGCAAGAAATGTTCAGAGATTTTGACTACATTGCTGATTGGTGTTAAGTCTCTGGACCCTGTGAAAGCAGGCAGACTGACTCCCAAGACAACCTCTTGAAAACAGCAACCTTCATTTGCTCTCTGTGCCACCAGTAACTTCTGAGTTTCTAAAAAGCACATGAAAATTTGTTGAGAAGTACTCTTCTTAATACCTTTTTAATGTTTCCAACATAAATCTGAGCACTGGAAGCAGGTTCATGGAGTTTAGGCTGAATGAACGCAGGCCATAAAATTCATTACAATGAATACTTTTGGATCAGTAGTTATTTTCCAAGAAAGAAGAGCCATTCTTATACACCCCATCTTTGCCGTATGTCTGCCTTAAGTGAAGGGAAGATTACTGTTTTACCAAAAGAAAAATTAGGACTTGGAATATTATTACTATTCACATGAAGTGTGATTGTGTTTGACCAAGGCAAATGCTCTTATTTCTTAAAGAGAAATCACTACAATATCAAAACATGGAGTGGCAGTTTGTACACTTTTGGTGGCTTGATTTTAAAAAAGAAAAACAGAACGAATTGATGTCTACTTTTATAAATTTTCTATATCAGGAAAAAAAACTTAATTGCCTTATCTGTA
The DNA here is from genome assembly GCA_004024765.1 of Zapus hudsonius. Taxonomy (NCBI): domain Eukaryota; kingdom Metazoa; phylum Chordata; class Mammalia; order Rodentia; family Dipodidae; genus Zapus; species Zapus hudsonius. Next base: position 19,325 of record PVHP010008605.1, on the reverse strand, counting down.
CCAGCCACATGCCAGGGCCTCAAAAGCTTTCCAGCAGAGCTACTTGCCAAATAAGCTTTATTAATGCTGAAAGGATAACAGCAGCATCATTTGCTTAAAATGTTAAGAATGAGGACTTCTGATGACACTGTGTTAACTGATATGCATTCCCAAAGTCTACACACCCAGAAGGATGTTCAGTGGGAACTTCCTCCAAAATCAATGAACCTGATTTTCGCTTTAGTGATAGGCATTCTGCATTATCAGGCTACTCATCTTGCTCTGGTGTCTGCTGTAGGAAGGAACTCGATCTTTGTTGAACCATAGATTGTCATTGTATACATGCTGTGAACATGTATATGTACAAGTTGTAATGTATTCTGTGTTGTAGGCTATTATTTAATTTCACCACTTCCTCACTTTTGTACAGTGGCCAAGCAGACACCTCAAACTCCAGCATTTACATTAAGTGCATTTGTACATTTTAGGCCACTGGATCCAGATTTTATATTGGCAGTTACTGAGGGCAAAAGCAATATATTGTAACAGAATGTATAAATATTTTTGATAAAACAGTCTATATTTTATAAAAAGTTATTATAACACTAAAGCTGTACCTCAAAAATCTCACCAATAATTTGATCAATACTCTATTCAGTGGATCCGCTTGTGGCTTGTTACTCCTCATGGTATGTTTTGTTGTAAATCATGACTTTCCACTTAGCTGGAAGTTTTTGGGTTTGTGTGTTTGTTCATACTTCTTCCCTCCCAGCCCATCACTTCGTTGTTTTTCCTAAGTCCAAAAATAACACCTTTGATGCTGTGCATAGCTTATGAGGGCTGTTACACCTCAGGATTAGCAGGTTGGTAACTAACAACATTGAATTAATCATGTAATCACACGTAGCTCACCTCTTAAAATTGTTCAGAGTTAAATCTAATGAGAAACATGAAAGCACACAATTGAGCTGAGCTTAGAATATTCATAAATATTTCAGACTTGCTAAGATGTGTTGACATATTTTTTATTGTACTCTGAGAATAATTAAATTATCCAGAGCTATTTCATATTATCTTCCAAATTATTATTTTCTTCCAAGATCCTTTGGGAGAAAATAATGTAAAAAGGAACAATATGTTATTTTAAAATGCCAGTTAACTTCCTTGGAAAAGGACAATAGAGGCATTTCATGTAACTGTCTGGCTTTAATTTTAAAAGGGCTAACATAACATTAAGATAGAACACTGAATACTTCTGAGGTACAGTCTGCTTACCTTTGCTGGGTCTCAAATATGAATAGAAAGCAATGTTTAAAATGGGCTTTTAGCATTAAAAACTGACATAGCATTATATTAACTACACAGTGTACAGAAATTTTTTTAATTGAAGTCAATCACTAAAGAAAAATAGAGGTTAGGGTATATTCACGCAGTTAAGCTGACAAAAGCACTAATTTTTCCTGTAGTTTTTAAAATATATATATATTTTTAGTCAGATTTTAAATTTTAAGAGTGTAAATATATTTTGCTATTACTGTATGTGTATGTGGCTGCTCACACACTTTGTAAGGAAATGAGGATATTTTAGAATGTACACTATGCATTCAAATGAAATGTGCCTTGATGTCATTCTAAGAAAACAAAAAGTGTTTTGCAGTCGTAAATTACCACAAATGCACAAATTAAAGTTTAAATAGATTGAAATTTGTAACTTTGGTTTTAAGTATCATTTCTTTTTAGAAGCTTCCTAGCAGTTAAATAGTATTAGCTTTACTGTGGAGGTCTGAAATACATGTTTAGATAGGCAGCCTTCTTGCACATACTTTTGATCCTGAGCAAAGTTACACCATGAAACACGCCCAGAGCACATTGTCTATTTCACTGGGAATACTGGCACAATGGAGATCCTGCTTCTGTACAGTCAGTGGCATCTTGCATCCGTGGACGTTTGTGGAATGCTGGCTGGGGCTAGGCAAGGACAGGGAGGGCAGCACAGCTCCCTGAAGCATGAGCTGAGACTAGGCTGGGCGTGGTGGTGCACGCCTTGAATTTTAACCCAGTACTAGGGAAGCAGAGGTAGGATCACTGAGTTGGAGGCCATCCTGAGGCCTCCAGGATGAATTCCAGGTCAGACTGGCCTACAGAGAGACCTTACCTTAACAAACAATATATAAAAGCTGATCTCATTCCTGTGTTTTGTTTTTAGGATGGAAGAATTTTTTTTTAACCTGATAAATGGTGTTTGTATTAAAACAACTACAACCAATGACATCATCCTCTATGAGAGGGAAACATTAGAAGCATTCCCTTCTGAACTGGAGCATAGTGCTAGGATGCCTGTCATTGCTACCTCTTCAGCATTGTTCTCTGTACTTAGAAAAATCAAAAGTGGCCGGGGGTTGTAAATGTAGCTCAGTTGATAGAGTGCCTACCTAGCATGCCTGAGGCCCTGGTTTCAATCCGCATTATCACATAAGCCTGGCACACTCCTGTAATCCCAGCATTCCCTCAGGAGATGGAAGTAGGAAGTTCAGTGTCATCCTCAGCTGTCATAATGACTTTAAGTCCAGCCTGGGAGACCCTGACTCAAAAGTAAAATGCTAGCAATAGTTTATTCAAAATTCTGGATGTAAGAAGAGCCAGAAGTTGATACATGTCCCTGTACCATCCAGAATTGGCCATTGCTGGGTGACCATAATGGATCCCAAGTCCAGTGAAAACAGGTGATTTTATACTTTGTGCATACATTGTTGTGTATATACTGTAGATAATGTCTTTCTTTATATAGTAACAGTCGTTGCCAACATGCTCAGAGATCAGAAGATTACAGCAACACATGCAACCACAGAAACGTACAACTGCTGAGCAGATGGATCTCACTCAAGTGATCTTTGAGAATGTTTCAAATTGCGACAAGGAAGAGTTAGGAAGAATGTGTAGTGGTGCTCCATGATGAACAGAGATGTAAACAATTATCATTGTAGTGTTGGAAGGAGATACTGACCCGACTATTGGGAAAGAACAATTATAGAAAAGGTAGCTCAGAAAAACAGACTAGAGAGAACTGAGAAGCAGGTCGTTGACATAAAACAATGCAATGGAAGAAGTGGCAACTGAGGGAGAGAGCCCAGAAGTGAAGAGAAAGGAACAATGAGCCTGCAGACCAAGCGAGACAGAGGGAAGGTTCTCAGCTCAAATTGTGACAACATTCACATCTCCAGACAGCTGTGGGAGAAGGTGCCTGCAAGAATTCTGTGGAGTGTACAATAAGACAGCAAATGAGCCCCAGTAAGCATAGCAGAAAGCAGAGATGAGCCTGGCGACACCATTTAAAGTTTTTTCTTGACGCGCACAAATGGCAATGAGTTTTGATTGTTTGTGAATTAAGCCCTTTCTTGGCGGTGGTGAGGTGAAATACTTAGGTGCAACAGTCTGTCAGCAGGTTCTCCTCACTCCAGCTCACCAGCATTGTACCTGTGCCACATATGTACCACATCTGGGCAGAGCCAGAAGTTCAGAAGATCAGCAACATCTTGGCCCAGGTTTCTGGTGCAGTTCAAATGTTCATTTTTTTTTTTTAACTTGTGCTGACTTAATTAGGCCCTGCCCAACTTCTCAGATATATACTGGTCATCTGCTTCTCATTCCATATTACCATTCTGAACTAACATCATTACCTCCTTGTGGCATAGCACAGTGGCTATATTTTGTGATTTTTCTCAACTTTCTGGAGCAGCCATGAGATGTTGGCAAAGGCTAGTTCCCTAGCTCTCAGCTGCTCAGTGGCAAGTGGCAGAGTGAGACTATGTATGGCCTTTGCCCTTGCTTTCTCTTCTGCACCAAAGAAAAACCTTTGAAAGTGGGTGTTGTTTTATTTATTCATTTATTTGAGAAAAAGAGTATGGGCCTCTTGCTGCTAATGAACTTCAGACACATGCATCACTTTGTGCATCTGGCTTTACATGGATACTGGGGAAATCAACCAGGGCTGTCAGGCTTTTAAGAAAGCACCTTTAACTACTGAGCCATCTAAAACCCCGGTACACTCTTATCACACCCTCCGAGGCTCAGGCACCATTGTAAAGAACGTAAGAGCCAAAGGAAGGGGAGGACTGCTTAAAATGCTGTCATCCTGACACAAAAAGTGGCTTTGATAATCATCTCACAGTGGCTGACACTCTACACAAGACCTGTATACTAGGAGAAGAAAAGAAATTACATCAAAAGAAGAGGGGGGGTGGAGAGGTGGCTCAGCACTTTAGGCAGTTGCCTGCAGAGCCTAACAACCCAAATTTGATTTCCCAGGACCCATTCTCTCTGTCTTCTCTCTCTTTCTCCCCCCCCCTCTCTCTCTGCATACAAGTAAGTAAAAATTTGTTTATTTATTTGAGAGAGAAAGGCAGGCAGAGTATGGGCTCACCAGGGCCTCCAGCGACTGCAAACAAATTCCAGATGCATGTTCCACCTGTGCATCTGGCTTTATGTGGGTACCAGGGAATCGAACTTGGGTTCTTTCTGCTTTACAAGCAAACACCTTAACTGCTAGGCCATCTCTCCAGCCCATAAAAACATTTTTAAAAATAGAAGAAATACTAGTTGGAAAGAGATTCAGTGGAGGGGAAACTTGTGGAGGGGAAGTATCTTGGTAGATTGTGCATATTTATGGAAGTTATCAATAAAAAGGTATTTTTAAAGTGGACACTCTTCCCACTATTAGCATATTAAAGCAGTAAGGAAAGTTGAGTACAAAGACTGTGTGTCTGGGTCAAATGTGAGGAGGAAGTTAGAGTTAAGGTCCATTTGTTGTTTTCTGACATCGAGCAGTTATAGAGTAGAACAGAACCACAGATATAGTAAGGTCATTCCAGGATCTCTGAGGACTGAGAGCAGCCAAGTTGGCTTGATACCTTCGGTGAAGTGTTCAATGAGATTGGCATGTGCTCATCTGGAAACTCCCATGTAATTTTATGCCCCAGACCTGCCATTTTGAGTAGGGTAGCACAGGATGGGGGATGTATTTGTTTGGGGGTTTTCATTCTATATTGCCTATGTTGATATTAAGCAAAATGTATTTTTGGCATATTCTTTTTTGTTTGTTTTTGTTTTTCGAGGAAGGGTCTCACTCTAGTCCAGGCTGACCTGGAATTCACTATGTAGTCTCAGGGTGGCCTTGAACTCATGGCAATCCTCCTACCTCTGCCTCCCGAGTGCTGGGATTAAAGGCATGCGCCACCACGCCCAGCTTGGCATATTCTTAAATTCAACTTTGGCACATTCTTAAATTCAAATCTTAAGTATTCTGCATTTCAACAGTCTTCCTCTCTCATATGACTCAAAACTAAACAATTCTATCAGTAATGGCTCTTTGACAGCAATACACTGGGACAGGTCAGAGAAATGCCTGAATTGTTCTATCACTGCTGGAGAAAAGTGTTACATTCATTGTGTTTATAGTAAGAAGTCTATGTTGTCTCTAATCATGGCTCCTGACATAACACCTCCAAAAATGATCATTTCCTCCAATTTACAAGACCTTGGAAATTTCTCTAGTGATGGGAGAATCTTCTAATTAGGTAATTCTTGGAAGGCTCTTAATCAGCCTCAAGATGGTAGTTGGTTGCTAGGGGACCTAACCTTGTGATTAGAGGCCATCTAATCTAACTTCTCTCACGCCCTATCTCTGATCTCTGGGAAGAAGAGAAGTGTTGAAGGTTGAGTCGATACTTATGACCAACAGTGTAATCTGTAATTGTATTATTTTTAGAAATAATTACAATTTTTATTAAAATCACTGGTTCAAGGATGTAATATTTATTTAAAAAGTTAAGGCATATGAGCTGGAGTGATTATTCAGTGGTTAAATTGCTTGCCTGCAAAGCCTAACAACCCGAGTTAGATTCATTCCCCAGTATCCACATAAAGCCTGATGCACAAAGTGGCACACACGTGTGGAGTTCGAAGCCCTGGTGTGCCCATTTATTTCTTTCTCTCATACTCTCTCTCCCTGTCCTTCCTCCCTCTATCTCCCCCTTCCTCTCCTCAGAAATATTTTTTTAAGTAAGGCATATGGGTGATTGAAATGAATTTTAAAATCTGATGCATTTTCAATTAGGCTTGCATAAGCAAGCTATCATAGAAACCCAAAAGGGAGCTGAGCATGGTGGCTCATGACTGTGATCCCATCCCAGTCCTTGGAAGGCTGAGTCAGGAGGATCTTGAGTGCCAAGCCAGCATGGTTACATACAGAGAGACCTAGTCACAAAAAAAAAAAAAAAAAAAAAAAAGGCTGGTGTGGTGGTACATATCCTTAATCCCAGTACTTGGGAGGCAGAGGTAGGAGGATCATTGCGAGTTCTTTGTCAGCCTGGGTTAGAACGAGACCCTACCAAAAAAAAAAAAAAGATGCAACTGTTGAATTTTATGAAGGATTCTGAAGGCAGAGGGCCTCAGAGCACTCCTTGTTTACCACGGGGCTGCTCAGCTGCACCCTTTGTATGAGCCTTTGTAACAACTTTGCAAATGGGCTTCCCTTATGAACAGCACCTGAGGTAGCCAGTTTTTTTTTTCTTCCCCCCTTTGTGCGTTGTTGCTGGGGGGGGGGGGGGGCAAAGTCTCTGGATATTCTCTCCCGCCGAGGCTCTTAAAATCTTTCCGTCCCCTCTTCCGTTCAGTTCCCTGAGCTTTGCAGGCTACTAGAGCAAATCAGTATGCGTGCTTTACGGCAGACCGACATCGAAGTGGGGTTAAGCTGTGAGATCAGGCACTGTCTCCAGGTGGACAGCATTGCAGTTGAATTCTAGGACCCTACTGGTATGTGCCTGCTAGAGACTTGCTCGGTGTTGGGGAAATACCCAACACACGCTGGCATCAAAAGCAAATGGTCTGTGAGGAAAAATAACTTTTCCCACTCAAAGTCATCTTTTCCCTCCTCTTTCATCAAAAGCCTTCTGAAATTAGCTTAAAGTACACTGACCCCACAAGCACCACTGTGGCCTATGCCAGGGAAATACTAGTGAGGGTCCTGAGAGGAAGTGTGAAAGTGCCGGGGCCTGCCTTGATGGCCTAGAGATGTCCTTACTGTGATGCCCTGAATCCAGAGACCTGGGGAAGGAATATGTTGCCTGTCGATATTTGGGCAGGGGAGAGGTGTTTAGGGGGTTGGGGAATCTCAGAAGCTCCTCGATTGACAGATGAGATTAAAATCCAGCATCAGAAAAAGTCAGGACCGCTGACAATTGGCACAGGGCACGGAGGCCTCTTGCCTGGATTAGGACCAGATGGGTAACAGGCTGACCTCGACAGCTGTTCGACTTGATAATTAAATAAGTCTTGCACCTGTGATACTAAATGAGCTCAGGAACCAAAGGCATCCATGGGTAAAGTACATGTGTTGCTTTGAATGCAAAGGTTTACTATCAAGAGGCATCAGGTTTGAGCAGCAGTTAGTTTAGAAGGATGGCTAAAGGACACGGTCGAGTTATTAACTTCTTGTCACCAGACTGAATTAAAAATAATTACCTCCCTCAAAAACTAGATCTCAACAATAAAGCAGACTTAAAACCCACTATGACTCAGGGAACTGAGCGGAAGAGGGGGCGGAAAGATTGTAAGAGCCGCGGCTGGGGAGAATATCCAGAGACCGCCCCTCAGCAACAACGCACAAAGGGGGAAGCAAAAAAAAAAAACTGGCTACCTCAGGTTCCGTTCAGAACCCCCTAACCTATGGACAGATCCAGTATGTGCACCGAGGAAGGACCCCAGTGGGTAGGGGACAGAGAGGAGGGAAATGGGGACACATTCACAAGATTTGATCATACAATGTATATACGTATTCATAATAAAGATATATAAAAATAACTATCCCTAGGATATTTGCTTCTTAGTGTCCTCTTATTCATTTAATAGACTTTCTACTGGAAAGGTACAACTGAGGACCATACAAAGGCAACCTCCTGTGAAATGATCTCTGATGCTCCAGACTGAGCAGAAGAGACCCAAGTCCTATTTATGCTGTTATGAGAATGTGGGCAGATCTTTTGATTTCTGGAGGTTTCTCTGACATACCAAATGGACTAGAGTGCTGAAACTCACAAGTCTTTAAACTGGAGTACATAGACTATCAATAAAAATGACTTCCAGTGTGTGAACTTGTGGAAGTTGTGCATGCCAGGCATCTTCTATTGCTCTCCATTTCAGTGTGTTCAGTGTTTTGGAGGCAGATATTTCACTTGAGCCCAGACTGACCTGGAACTCACTCTGTAATCCAGGCTGCCTTGAACTCACCACAATTCTACCTCAGCCTTCCAAGTGCTGGGATTAAAGGTGTGTGCCATCATGCCTAGCAACTCCATTTTCTTCCTTGAAGAAATCTCTCACTGAACCTGGAGTCCACCAATTTTGCCCTGGGGCCTCCCCAGTGCTATGATCACAGGCATGCACCTCCACGCCTGACATTTGACACTGGTGCTGGCATGCAATTAAGTCCTTGTGCTGAAATGGCACGCACAGAGCATCGCTCTAGCCTCTGGAATAGTTGGAACCCCTCCTCAAAACCAGAGCTCATGTGAAAGAATCACAGCATCTTTTGTCAGAGTGGTGCAAATTACACTGGAAATGTTTAACATGTATTCAAGTCCTCCGCTCAAACTAAATAATGGGTAGAAACAAGAATTTTGTTCTTTTTTCTAGTGTAAGAATAACATGCAAAATTTCGATGGACATCACAGTCACCTAATATTGCTGAAAATTTCCTTGACATTCCCAGAGTGGCAGAAATCTTTTTTTTTTTTTTTGCTTATGTGTATTTTTGTAATGTGTGCACATGTATGTGTCCTTGCAGTGCCCCGTGCACTGGTCTCTGGTTCCCTTTGTGGAACTGGAGTTACAGGCACATGTGACCATGCCCAGCTGTTTCAAAAGGGTTCTGGAGATTTGAACTTGAGCATTTTCAGGCTCCCTCAAGGCCATCATGCTTGCACAGGAAACATTTAACCACAGTTAAATCTCCAGGCCAGTAATCTCCATTTTAAATACTCTACCCTGGGCTGGGGATATGGCTCAGAGGGTCAAGTATGCTTGCCACACAAGCATGCGGACTTGAGTTTGGAACCCTAGCACCCACATAAATGCCAGGAGAGGCAGCGCGTGCCTGCAATGCAGCATGGGGGAAGCACAGGTGAATCCTGACCAATCAGTGAAGAGACCCTATCTCGAAAAAAGGGAGAACATAGAGGAAAATATGTAACATCAACCTCTGGCCTCCACATGCATGCACCCACACAAATGTGCATGCATCCCCATGCATACAAACGCATACACAAAAAAGTCTACCTAATGAATGTCCCGGTAAGCATAACAATAAAAACCTCTGTAAACATGCTGACTACAAATTAATGTAGCATTCTAAGTTTAAATCTCATCTGCTACTGTTACTTAATTAGCAGCACCTTTATGCTCAAGCAGCTTATTGGGAAAACAATTTTAAAAAAAATATTTGCAAGCAGAAAGAGAAACAGAATAGGCACAGCAGGACCTCCAGCCACTGCAGATGAACTCCAGACACATGTGCCACCTTGTGCATCTAGCTTTATGTGGGTAACGGGGAATCCAACCCCAGGTCTTATGACTCTGCAGGCCTTATGACTACTGAGCCATCTTGCCAGCCCAAGTAGAACAATTTTAACATCTTTTAAACTGGTGCCTTCCAAAGTATGGCTCATTTTTTGTGATGATTAAAATTGACTGTCAACCTGGCAGGAGTTAGAGTCACCTAGGAGGGTTGGGAGATATGGCTCAGAGGTTAAAGGCACTTGCTGTCAAAACCTGAGGGCCAGTGTTCGAGGCCCAAGTACCCATGTAAAGCAGAGATACACAAAGTGGTGCATGCATCTGGAGTTCATTTGCAGTGGCAGAAGGCATTGGAAATCCATACTGTCTTTCAGAGCCACCTAGGAGATGAAAACAAAACTGGACGTGTCTGCGTGGGAGTTTCTAGACTGGGTTGAGGGCTAGCTCTGGAAGCAGTGTGACCGCAGCCTCACCGCCCTGCTATCATGAATGCCGGAGTCTCGGCCTCGGGAGAGAGGGGACAGTGAGCCCCACTGAAGCACTGCTTTGGAGGTCTCCATGCTCTTTAGGAAGCCTACACCCTGAGGCTGAGGGAAGGATATCTGTGGGGGGGAACCGCAACATAAGGAGCCCCCCTGAAAGACTGCTTTGGGGTCATGCTCTGTAAATCTTCACTGAGGCTGAGTGAAGGGCTTCCACAGGGGAATTCCTGACATCATGGGGAGGTGACCATCCAGGATGGGGAGAGTCTTGGGGGTGTGCTCACTCTGGGGTCCTCACCCTGAGGCTGAGGGAGAAGCTTGGGAGGAATAATCTTGACACAGGGAGCCCCATTAAAATTGCTGCTTTAGGGGATCCACATTCCTGGAAATAACCCCTCACCCTGTTCTGTAAGTAATCCCAATAAACTCATCGGTTCACCAAACTGGTTGTGGAGGTTTGATTCAGGTGTCCCCCACAAACTTATGTGTTCTGAATACTAGGTCCCCAGCTGGTGTTAATTTAGGAATTGGAGCCTCCTGGAAGCAGTATGTTGTTGGAGCAGACTTATGGGGGTTCTATAGAGCCAGCTTCCCCTTGCCAGTGCTTGGCAAACTCTCCTGCTGCTATTGTCCACCTGATGTTGGCCAGGAGGTGATGACCAGCCTCTGTAGTTTTCCCTACCATCATGGAGCTTCCCCTCGAGTTTGTAAGCCAAAATAAACCATTCCTCCATAAGCTGCTTTGGTCAGGTTCTTTGTGCAGCATTGAGAAAGAAGACTACAACACTGGTATTGGTACAGTTGTACTTTGGTCTGTGTTCTGAGCCCTATAGAGGGTGAAGAAGTGCATTTCCATCTCAGGGGAAGTTTCCATGCAGCATTTTAAAAAAGATTTGCAAGCAGAGAGTGAAGAGGGACAGAATGGTGTACCAAGGCCTCCAGCCACTGCAAACACTCCACATGCAGGCGCCACTTCGTGCATCTGGCTTTATATGGGTACTGGGGAATTGAACCTAGGTCGTTAGGCTTTGCAGACAAGCGCCTTAACCACTGAGCAATTTATCCAGCCCCCTTTTGTCACACTAACAAGAGTTGGTAGAAAAGCTCTAGAACACTGCAAGAATGAGATGAGCCCATTCTGGTGGTAGTTTGAAAGATCAGAATGCCACAAGCAATATGGATAATGGAGGCTCACCTCGTGAAATTTCAGAGAATGAGGACTCATCTGGAACTGGGCAAAAGGCTGTTATATTCTGGTGAAGAATCAAATTATATTTTCTGTCCATGTCCTGAGAACTTGAGGCTGAATACAAAAGGAATGGACTTGTCTGTTTGGTGGAGGGAATCTCAAGACAGGATAACAGCATCCAAGCTGAGTCCCACCAACACTACTCATTGCTCTTAACCAAGTCTACGAGAGGTGCAACCAGCAGTGCAGATATGAAAAATGTGGCATTTGGCAGCAAAAAGAGGGGGGAGTGGTAAGGCTGCAGGCAGGGTGAGTGCTGAGAAGGCAGCTACAATTGTTGAGGTTAATCTTACTGAAGAGAAAGTTGCTCATCACTGAGTACCCTGAGGTCAAGATCACCCATCGAAGGTTCCTTCTGGTGAAAATCCAAACTCATTTGAAAGAACAGGGTCTAAACTGAATATGCAACTGCAGGGGTTCCCTGCTGGAAAGTTTCCCCAGAGTCAGCCTGGAAGGTACAGAGTGCCATGCAACTGTGAGCCAAAGGGCCTAGGCTGCATCTTGAGCTAGCAGCACTTGGCAGTGTTGTCAATGAAGTTCTAGTTCAAGGCCACCCGGAGACTACATACAAAGTGAATTCCAGGTCAGCCTGGGCTAGAGCGAGACTTTACCTCGAAAAACCGAAAAGTAAGGAATGATAGAGGGTATGTAAAGGGGGCTTTGAAACAAGGTTCTAGAAGGCACTGAAGCCAAGCAATTGTGTGGCAGGATCAGTCTCTAAAGGGCCATCATGTGAAGCTGTTAAGGTGAAGCCTGTGTTGCAATGGAGACCATGGGAGATGCCTGGACTCACTGAGACAAAAGCCAGAGGAAAGCCTCATGCATGGGGTGGAGCTGGCTCAAGAGAGATTTGTGTGGTGCAGGTGGCAGAGCTGGAGAGGCAGGGCTACTCAAGCCCTTCAGAGCCCAGGTAATTCCATCATGATTCCAACGCCCATCGTGGGGCAGCAGGAGTTGATGGATCCCCTACTGGTTTCGGTCTTCCTCTTTTGGTCAATCTTCCCTGCTACACTTCAATTCCTTCCTTCGAGAATGGGAACGCTTATTCTGTGTCACTGTATTTTGGAAATATGTAGCTTATTTTAAAGTTAACGAGATTGCTTTGAATCTCAGAAGACTTTGGTGGTGTGTTTGTCTGTTTTGGGTTTTTTGAGGTAGGTAGGGTCTCTAGCCCAGGCTGACCTGGAATTTACTATGTAGTCTCAGGCTGGACTCCAATTCACAGTGATCCTCCCACCTCTGCCTCCCCCCGAGCTGGGATTCAAGGTGTGCATCACCACACCTGGTGAGACTTGCACTTTTCAACTGTATTGGGAACTGTTATAAAGGCAATTTGACGTTGGACAGGATGCATCTGTATTATGATATGGCCATGAGCCTACAAGAACAAGAGGTAGAGAATAACTGCTTAAAAGTAGTATGTTTTGGGTTGGAGAGTGCTCAGTGGTTAGGGCGCTTTGCCTGAAAAGCCAAGTAAGGACCTGGGTTTGATTCCCCAGTACCCATGTAAAGCCAGATGGCGCATGCGTCTGGAGTTTGTTTGCAGCAACTAGAGGCCCTGGCATGCCCGTTCTCTCTCTCAAATATTTTTTTTTAAAAAGAGTATGTTTTGCCTTTTAGTGATAGAATGTACACTCAAACTGTGACCCCCCCCAAAAAAATACCCTTTCTAAAATTACATTTGTCTGGTATTTTGTCATAGCAGAGAGAAGTTACTAATACAGTGCTTATGTGGTTTAGATACATGCGCATGGGCACGCACACACACATACACCCTTCCCAACTACAAAGTAAAAGCATTTAGATGTTAACAATAGTTCTCAAAAGCTTTTGCTATTTTCATCATTTTATTAAAATTAAAAAAACTAAATATATATATATGAAAAATTATGAGAAACAAGAATCTTTCTCAGCTATTAGCTGTAATGAGGCATGAATTATATATTACAAATTATATACTGTATGTGATTGTAACAAAAGGTTAGCTTTGAAAAATGCTTTATTTGAGAATTACATAATTTCAAATATATTCCAAAATACAGTTTCCTAGATCACTACAAAAAAGAAAGCAAATTCTGTACGAAATTTAAACCATTAAATATGTTTCACTACTATATACATACAGAATGATAAGCAGTAATATTTAGCCCTGGAATGCGTACCATCTTTTCTGTTCCTCATTAAAGGCTCCACCTAGCACTATGTATAGGCTATGTACAATAGGCAAAGTTCCATGATGTAACAATGTGACATCGCCGCCTCCGTTTATAGCTGTGGTAGTTTGTCCACTGGGGTATCAAATTTGAAATCTGAAGGAAAAAGATCTGGGGCTCGAGGATAGATGAGTCTGTAGGACTGTCTGATTGTAACATCGGCAACACCAGCAATGTCTCCAATTTCTAAAACACAAAAACAAAATATGAAGCCTATGTTCCTCCTAGATCTCTCATACTACCAAAGTAAAAAAGCAAAATTCCATATACCACTTTTTAAAACTGATAACGGAGGGCTGAAGAGATGGCTCAGTGGTTAAAGGTACTGGCTTGCAAAACCTGCCAGCCTGAGTTCAATTCCTCAGGACCCACATAAAGCCAGATGCACAAAGGCATATACATCTGGAGTTCATGTGCAGTGGCAAAAGGCCCTGGAATACTCATACTTACTCATTCTCTCTCTTGGATACAAGTAAATTGTTTTTAATGATAATAGAAACACAAACTCACAGGTAGAAAGCAGGAACCAAAGTCAATGAAGGTAATGATAATGGTAGTGACTACTTACTATTAGTAGTAGTATTTAGAAGTATTAAAATTAATACACATAAGCCAGGCATGGTAGTGCACACCTTTAATCCCAGCAGAAGTAAGGAGGATTGCTGTGTGTTTGAGGCCAGACTTCGACTACAGAGTGAGTTCCAGATCAGCCTGGGCTACAGTGAGACCCTACCTCTAAATAAATTAAATAAATTTTATATATATATATATATATATATATATATATATACACACACACACACACACACACACACACACACACACACACACACACACAAACATAATATGTATCTACATAAGACAACTCAGGGTGTAGCTAGCACTGAATGATAGATGTTATACTGCACATATTTGAAAATGAATGACTGCTGAGATGCACACGATCCTATTGCAAAAAGAAGTACAAATGAGCCGGGCGTGGTGGCGCACGCCTTTAATCCCAGCACTCGGGAGGCAGAGGTAGGAGGATCGCCATGAGTTCAAGGCCACCCTGAGACTACAGAGTGAATTCCAGGTCAGCCTGGACTAGAGTGAGACCCTACCTCGAAAAACCAAAAAAAAAAAAAAAAAAAAAAAAGAAGTACAAATAAAAATTAATAGTTCCCTGGACATGGTAGCACACACCTTTAATCCCAGGATTTGGGAGGCAATGGTAGGAGGACAGCTGTGAGTTGAGGCCAGCCTGAGACCACATAGTAAATTCCAGGTCAGCCTGGACTAGAAGTGAGACCTTACCTCAAAAAAACAAAATAAATAAAATAGGAACCATTTAAAGGCAAAAAACTGTATTGTCTTAAGGTGTTTCTATGGTGCTGGAAGAAAACCCAGGGCCTCAGGCCTACCAGGCTAGCATTCTACAAAGCTATATCCCAGTTTATGAAGTTTTGAGGCTGAGAAACTCACTAATGTATGTGAGCTCTGGGTACTTCACCTGCTTCCCATGTACACGGAGAGGCAATGGCATACTCCAGCCTTCGTACTCTCACACTTCCTGATGAAACACCTACCTTTCTGGGTCCTCTTCTCGGCGGAAGCCTGGGAGGCCATATAAATAGCTGCTGCAGCCACTGAGATAGGGCTCCTCCCCGGAACCAGGTCCAGCTCCACCGCCTTGCGGGCTATGTGCGTGGCCGCCATTTGCACTTGCTTAGGAAGACACAGGTTGGAACAGAACCTGGACATAAAGTCCCCAGTGGTGATCAGATCCACACTCGTTTCTAAAGCTTTAAGGATAAGTTTAAAGCATCGACCAATTTCTTTCTTAGAAATCCGTGATACAGCACATATTTCTAAAAGGGAAAAAAAAAAAAACCAGTTAGCCGGGTGTTGGTGGTGCACGCCTTTAATCCCAGCACTCGGGAGGCAGAGGTAGGAGGATTGCTGTGAGTTCGAGGCCACCCTGAAACTACATAGTGAATTCCAAGTCAGCCTGGGCTAGAGCGAGACCCTACCTCGAAAAAAAAAAACCAGTTCAGCCAGACATGGTGGCACACACCTTTAATCCCAGCACTAGGGAGGCAGAGATGGGAGGATCGCTGTGAATTTAGGTCAGCCTTGGCTAGAGTGAGATCCTACCTCGAAAAACAAACAAAAAAAGTTCCTCTGTAGCATACCATGCTGGGCCTCTAAGCCCACCAAACACATCTAGAGATCATGCTAACAAAATACGAATGGCTCACACAGACTAAAATGGTTCTCTGTGGAGAAGCAGCTTGCAAAGAGCATGAGCTTTCTGAACCTGGAGTTAAGGAACACAGTATCAAGTGTCCTGGCAGTGAGGCTCAGGAAGGAGGCATAACTCAGTGGTTTGACAGGCAACTACAAACTTACCCTTAAATGTCCTAGGAACCCCTTCTTGCCTGCAGGCAATGTACAGACAGGCGGAAGCGATGGCATCATTAGCTCTGCCCTTCAGGCTCTTCTGCTCATACACTTGCTTAAATAAATTATTTGTTCGATCCTTCAAAGTAGAGAAACCAGGACTAATTAACTCTGGGCCATTTGCTTACTTGCAGTATCAAAATTTTATGTGCGCATTAAATTATGCAAAGTCAATGCCAGAATGGCTTAAAGGAGACAGACAAGAACTCACAACTATATTCCGAGGGAGGTTGATTCTGTCTGCCATGGTAGTGATTTCCTTGAAGGCATTCATCATTGCCCGATCAGAACTACTCATTGTTCTTCGATTCTGATACTTAGAATTGCCAAACTCATCAAAACTTGCAGCTCCTGTGCCCTATGAAACAAAGTGCCATAAACTTGTAAAAATAAAATCTGGGAAAACAAGAAGCTGGGGAGATGGCCCAGTGGTTAAAGGTGTGTGCCTGCTTGCAAAGCATGCTAGCCCAGGGTTCAATTGCCCAGCCACCCTTGTAGGGTTGGATAGGAGGAATTCATTTCTAGCAGTAAGAGTTCCTGGTACAGGCTTATACATAAACACACGCACACACATACAACTTCCACTGTGTAACAACACTACATTACAACTAGCCAAGGCTGGTAAGCAAAAGAAAAACTACAAGCACAAAATGCAAAAGTAACCAGGCATGGTGGCACATGCCTTTAGTCCCAGCACTCAGGAGGTTCAGTGTGAGTTCGAGGCCATTCTGAGACTACATTCCAAGTCAGCCTAAGCTAAAGTGAGACCCTACCTTGAAAAACCAGAAAAAATTAAACCGTTTTTAGGTAGCATATCTCTGTATAGCCAGAATGCTCAAGAAAGTCTCTAAAACACTGCTACTGCTATAAACAGTGACTCAACTCAGTAGAGCTACATAGTCAAAATTGATAAAAAGAAATCAGAAACCTACACACATGTAGTTAGCCAGTTAGAAGACAGTGGAAGAAAATGGTCTAATTACAACAGCAATATAAAACCGAACTTCAAAAATTCTGGGAATAGGAGCCGGGCGTGGTGGTGCACACCTTTAATCCCAGCACTCGGGAGGCAGAGGTAGGAGGATCACCATGAGTTCAAGGCCATCATGAAACTACATAGTGAATTCCAGGTCAGCCTGGGCTAGGTGAGACACTATCTCGGAAAAAAAAAAAAAAAAATTCTGGGAATAAGCTAGCTATACATGCAAAATGTTCATGGAGAAAAAACACCCATAAAGGGACATCCTCTATTTTGGGATTAAAAGTTTATACCAAGAAGCAGTCAATCTTCTTGTGTCAATTTATAAATAAATCCAAACAAAAACTTTGCCAAAGTAATAATCACATGTTTTTTGGTGGGATTTTTTTTGGGGGGTGGGCAAATAAAGCAAAATGATCCTTACCTTTAAATAGAGAAAGATCAATGGTGGAGGATAGTGCTACTGGAAGTTACAACAGAATGGACTGGGCATGAGATTAATGGATCAGGACAGGAACAGGTGACAGTTCAGAGACACAATCACATATGTACAGAAGTCAAGTATGTGATAAATGCAGAATTTTATATTCTCTTTTGCATATAAAGTATAAACAACTTTCAAAGGATACAGTAAGAATAGTGGTTACCTATTTCCAGCAGAGAAAGGGGATTGCAAGTAGGGACTGGGAGTTTGGGGAGAGGAGTGAAGAAAAGTTACCGTATTTTTTCTACACATGCAGACCTATCTCACTGGGGCGGGCTCGTGTGTTTGAATAATGAATACATAAAAAGCTGGTGGCGCTGTTTGGGAAAGTTGTGGTACTTTAGGAGAAAGCCTTGCTAGAGAATGTGTCACTAGCAGCAGGCCCTAAGGCCTACAGTCCAACCTTACTTGCTCCTCTCTCCTCTCCCCAACACTTCCTCCCTGCTGATGTGATGATGTGACAACAGCTTCCTCCTGCTGCCATGCTTTTCTTACCATGATGGATGTCTCAAAACTATAAGCCAAAAATAAACCACTTTCTGTCCATAAATTAGTTCTGGTCATGTATTCTGTCTCAGCAAGAAAGTGACTGATACACTTGATGAAGACATTTTTGGATATAATATTGCACAATTTAAATGTAGCCTATACCATGTTTTCAAAATCTAATATAAAAAAAAAAGCAAGAATAACCTGCTTTTAAAGTATCTTCCTGGATAATCCTCAGCACAGTGTCACCAACTACCCATGCTCCACTTTGTGTATCTGGTTTTACTTGAGTACTGGGGAACTCAACCCAGGCCTGGGGGCTTTGCAGACAAGCCCCTTTTAACTGCTGAGCCATCTCTCCTCAGCCTAAAAATGTACTTTATGATTAAAATACTCAGATATTAAGACTAATTCTAACTTGATTTTTTTCCTCAAAGACAGAATAAATACACAAATCTATCATCTTTCACAATAATAACACTGATGAATCTTATTCCCAGGACAAGACCCCCATTGGGTCAGAGACTAATACTTCTGCAAAACTGCAAAATTCCCAGATCTCTGGCTACTCTGCACTGGGCACTGGTGCATGGACTTCGTACCTTGCCGATCATGGTAGACAAGTCACCATCACTCAGAAGAGGATTCTGAGAATCTCCAACTCGAGATGGATCTTTTGTTGCTTTGTCATTGCTGAAAGTTCTCCATTCAGACCCCACATCGATCACCCGGTCACCTAAGATTATAACACACATTAAAGTCAGCCAGTCAGGAACAGAATGGGCTTGACTGGAACACAGTTATCTAATACTCAAATCAGCCTTTTGTTCTCAGGACATCTCAACATGAATATCCAAGCTCCAACACGGCATCATGCCTCACACGTTTGTCCTGAAGCATTTAATTGTTGTACCAGCCCAGTAAAGAGCCTATTTAAACAGCATGCTATGATTATTCATATTCTAACTCTTAAAAGGAAAAGAATTAGTTAAGAATAGCAAAAGAAATCTGGTGTAGTGGTGCATGCCTGTAATTCTAGCATTCAGGAAGCTGAAACAGGATGATGCTGAATTCAAAGCCTCCTGGGCTACATATACCAGTAAGAAGGCCCTATCTCTAAAATTAGAACAAAACAAAAGGCAAACTGAAACTATTCTTACCTAACACAAATAATGATTCAGAATCAAATTTTATACAAATCTTACAACATGGGAGAAAAATCAAAAATACTATTTAGAAGGTATTAATGCACATCAGCACTAGCTTTTCATGGGAATGCTTTTCAGAAATAAGCCTGAACTTATGTTTCAAAATAACTACTGGATGAAAAACATTCGGCTTCTAATAAATGATATAGAATAAACCTACATTACCTGCAATGAAAACCCAATAGGCAAATACCTTTATTTATTAGATAAAAAGGCAGAGAGAGAAAGAGACA
>PVHP010008604.1:0-52724 GCA_004024765.1 Zapus hudsonius | reverse complement strand
GAAGGTGTTTGGTAGCCTTCCCTCTTTTTCTATGCTTCTAACAAGCTTCAGAAAGAGTGGTTTTAGCTCTGTGATGAAGGCTTGGTAGAATTCAGCTGTGAAACCATCTGGTCCTGGGCTTTTCCTTTTGGGAAGGTTTTTGATTACATCTTCAATCTCAGCGGATGTGATAGGTTTATTTAGTGCTTTTATCTGTTCTTGATTAAGGTTTGGCAGTGGTAGGTGTCCAAATACTTATCCATTTCTTCCAGGTTCTCTAATTTTGTGGAGTAGAGTTTTTGGAAATATGACCTGATGATTCTTCCAATGGCTTCAGGATCAGTTGTGATCTCACCATTATCCTTACTGATTTTGTTGATTTGGGCTTTCTCATTTCTTCGTTTGATTAGATTGGCCATGGGTTTGTCTATTTTATTAACTTTTTCAAAGAACCAACTCTTTGATTTATCTATTTTTTTGATTGTTTTCTTTATTTCCAGTTCATTAATCTCAGCTCTGGTTTTAATTATTTCCTTTCTTCTTGAGCTCCTCGGGTTAGCTTTTTCCATCTGTTCTAATGATCTTAGGTGGGTGGTTAGGCAATTGATATGAGACCTCTCTGTCTTTGATATGAAGGCATTTAGCACGATGAACTTTCCCCTCAGGACTGCCTTCATTGTGTCCCATAAGTTCTGGTATGATGTGTTATCGTCATCATTTAAAACTAGGAAATTCTGAATTTCCTGTTTTATTTCTTGGATGACCCAATCATTTTCTAGGAGCGAATTATTCAGGCGCCAATACTTTGTGTATTTTCTGGATCCTGTTCCACTGTAAACTTCTACCTTTAATGCACTATGGTCTGATATGATGCAAGGAACTACATCAATCTTCTTGAATTTGTTTATGGAGGATTTGTGACATAAGATGTGATCAATTTTAGAAAAAGTCCCATGCGCTGCTGAGAAGAATGTATATTCTGTGTCTTTGGGGTAGAACATTCTGTATATATCTGTTATCCCCAGTTGGTCAATGGTGTCATTAAGTTCCATTATGTCCTTGCTGATCTTCTGTTTGCTTGTTCTGTCTAGAGCTGATAGAGGTGTATTAAAGTCACCTACTATGATGGAAATAGAGTCTATTTCTGCTTTATTTTTGAGTAGGGTTTCCTTTACGAACTGTGTTGCACCTGAATTTGGTGCATATATGTTAATGATGGTGATATCTTTCTGCTGGATCATTCCTTTGATGAGTAAGAAGTGACCTTCCTTATCCTTTTTAATTGATTTTGGTGTAAAGTCTATTTTGTCAGAGATTAATGTAGCCACACCTGCTTTCTTTTTACTTCCACATGCCTGGTAAACTGTTTTCCATCCATTTACTCTAAGAAGGCTGCTGTCTTTAGAAGTAAGGTGCATTTCCTGAAGGCAGCAGATGAAGGGGTCCATTTTTCTGATCCACCCTGCAAGTCTGTGTCTTTTTATAGGGGAGTTAAGTCCATTAATATTCAGCGATATTAATGGACTTAACTCCCCTATAAAATTAATTAATTAATATTCAGTGATATAACTGTGAGGTTTGTTTTAAGCCCTGCCATGATGAAGGGCTAATAGGGGTTGTTGTCTCTGCTGCTGTTATTAGCTCACTGACTGCAATTGTTGTGTCTGGTCTCTGGTACTCTTCTGAGGTAGATTTCTTGTTTCTTCTGTGTGAGATATCTCTTGCAGGATCTTCTGCAATTTTGGCTTTGTGTTCAAATATTTGTAGAGCCGGTTTATTTCATGGAACACTTTCACTTCTCCGTCAATCATGAGGGATAGCTTTGCTGGGTAGAGTAGTCTAGGTTGAAAGCCATACTTCTTTAGGCCCTGAAAAGCATTATTCCAAGCCCTTCTGGCTTTCCTGCTTTCTAATGAGAAGTCTGAGGTAAGTCTGATGGCTTTTCCTCTGTAAGTTACGGTTTGCTTTTCTCTAGCAGCTTTGAGTATTTTCTCTTTGCTTTCTATGTTTGGCATCTTAATTAAAATGTGCCTTGGAGAGTTCCTCTTCATGTCCTGTCTGTTTGGAGTCCTCTGGGCCCCTTGAAAGTTGAGTGGACTTTCTCTTGTTAGATAGGGAAAGTTTTCTTGAATAATTCTGTTGAAGATATTTCCTATACCCTTAGCCTGGGCTTCTTCTCCCTCTGGGATCCGCATGATTCTAATATTGGTCCTCTTTATTGTATCCCATAGATCCCTCAAGTTTTGCTCACTTGATTTCTTGAATTTATTGAAACCTATGACATCCTTATTAATTCCTTCTGGTTTGTCTTCTACTTCTGGAAGTCTGTCCTCCAAATTATCAACTCTGGGACTGATTAATTCAAGGGAGGTTTTTAACATTTCATTTTCATTGTTTGTTTCTGCTATAATTTTGTTTATAGACTCCAATTCTTTGGTGAGATCTAATTTCCAATCTAATTTTGTTTTTGCTTGGGATTCCTGATAATCATTTTTAATTTTTTTAGGTCTTCATCAAATTTAATCATTTGGTTGTCTAGCTCCTCTCTAAGTTGATTAATCTTCAATTCACTTAATGTGTTTCTGAATTCATTCATATTTCTCTCCACTAAATTCATTCTGGAGACTATGTTTGAGTTAGATAACTTCATCTCATCTCATGTCTTTTCTCATAATTTCCATATCAGCCATTAGCTGCTTCATATTTGCATTGCAGTTGTGGTCAGGAGTCATACTGTTCTCTCTTTGTGATTGTGTATGTGTTGCTTCTGTTTCTTTACCACTCTCCTGTTCCATAAAGGGACTAGGGGCCCTGGGTTGGGGAGTTCCGTCTTTGATTTCTGTGGTTTTTTTCCTTTGATTTCTTCCCATGTTTAGGTAGGGGAGTGGGACTCAGGCACCCTGGGGGGTGCTGTTCAGCCTGCTTTGCTTCCAATGGAAAGATCACCAGGTTTGATCTTAAACGAAGGTCTTTCCTGTTGGGGTGTTCTGTCCCCAGAGAGGCTTAGATTTTTACCTGACTGGATCCCCCTGCTCCTATATGGTATGCTGGAGTAGAAACACAGTCTCAGCACTCCAACTATAGGGCCCAGTGTTCTCCCACCTGACTGTGCCCTCCTATCTGGTACCCGCCAGAGCCGCCTTTGCCCTCCCAGCACTGGCAGAGTTTCCCTTGTGGTGCCTGAGGACTGGCTCTGCCCGGTAGCTGCAGTCCTGCGTGCTAGTTCAGCTTGCCCGCGAACGCGATTTCCTGTGTATTTGGAGGGGTCTCAGGGGGAAGTGTGCCCAAGAATCGCTGGAGGGTCAATGGCACATGGTCCCCAGTGCCCGCCGAAGCCGCTTTTGCCCTCCCAGCCCTGGCAGAGGTTCCCAGGTGCCTGAGGCCTACCCTGCCCAGCAGCTTCGGACCAAAGTGCTCCGGGAACCAGGCTAGTTCAGTTTGCCCACGGAGAGCGATTGCCTGTGTATGTGGGGGGGGGGTCTCAGGGAGAAGTGCGCCCAAGAATCTCTGGAGGGAGGCTGGAGGAAGGGGGCCCCGGGAGGGAGAGGTTCTCAGCCGGAAGCTAGGAGTGGGGGAAGGGCGGCACTTTGTTCCTCTGCTGAGTAGAAAGCATCTGGGGAGACCTGACCCCCCTGCTAGCATGGAGTTGGGGAGACGGTAGGTTTGGGTTCAAGGCCAGCTGGGGTCCCGGGTTTGGATCCCAGCTGAAGAATCAAACCTTTTCGAAGAGAGTCCTGGCGAGGCTGCTACTAGTCAGCCATGATGCTCCACCCTCTAAATATATATTTTCTCCTCTTATATTTAAATTATGTTGCTTCATCACTGGAAAACAAGTTAAAGAATATCTTTAGGTAACAGATAGTATACATCCTTACCTTGATTTCTCTGTATAAGTTTTAACAGTGAAGTCATAGAGACTGTCAGTGACAGAGAAGGCACTGAATGGAATAAAAATACTGTACAGCTGGGCACAGTGGTGCACACCTTTAATCCCTGCACTTGGGAGGCAAAGGTAGGAGGATTACTGTGAGCTTAAGGTCAGCCTGACACTATAGAGTGAGTTCCAGGTCAGTCTAGGCTAGAGTGAGATCCTACATCGAGAAAAAAGTTGTACAAACTGACATTCTTTATTGTTAAATACTAAGATGGTAATTATTATTATTATTATTATTTTTATTAAGCAGAGAAAGAGAGAGAGAGAGAGAGAAAGAGAGAGAGAGAGACCTAAGATGGCAATTTTAATGATATGAAAATAATTTTTCTTTAAGCTTCCTGAGTTATCTTTCAGGATGTGGTTATTTTATTTGTGTGAAAGAGTTGTAACATGAGGTTAGAAAGAAAGCCAATTTGAGCGACCTAAGTGTCAAAATTACATCCTTTTAATGGTTACAAAAATCTATAATGGAAGATAATTGTACATCATCTATCAGAGTGTGCATAAAATCTGTTTTCTTCATTCCTGTTTGAAGATAATTAAAATAAACAAAACTAGGCAAAAAAGGCCATAGAAAATAAATACAGTATAATAAAAGTAAAATAAAATAGATCTGTCAAGAATAGACTGCATGAGGCCAAAAAAGGCTGAAGATGTAAACTAAAATAATAAAAATGTGAGGGATATAAATAGGTTGTGTAACAGAAAATCTTTTCTAATTAATGCTGCATTTCCTTGAGGTCATAAGGTGCAAAATTTACTGATGTGAAGCTTCAATGCTGTGTTGTCCAGAGACATTAGCCCTGCTTTGTCATTCCTCCACTGAGCTTCTTAGAGAAGCTGGAGTCAGTCACATGTTACTTCCTGTGAGGACAAGCCACATATAGATAAAGCTCTTGTCAAAAAAACAAATAAGCCAACTGGTGCAATATTGAGAAACCAACTCCTCTCCAATTGGACTGGAGGTCCACTCCACAGAAGGGAAAATGTGCCTGATACTGAAGACCTAGTCAAAAGCCTACTATGATAGGGGAGGTCATTAGCCCTAGGGGAGTAATGCCTGCTGTTGTCTGGCTAAGTGCATATATTATGCCAACCAAAATGCCTATGAACACTGTTTTCTAAATGTGCATACTAATATATTAATGCTACTCTCACTTTTAGCTAGAGAAGCTTCCCTGTTCAGATGATGGTGACCACTGGAATAACTCAAAAGAAACCATATTGCAAACACACACACACACACACACACACACACACACACACACTGTCTAGTTGTTATGTAAGATATTCCTTTAGATTTCTGACATGCAGAAATTTAGTATTTCAGTTTATGGTTTATTGTTTAAATAGAAAATACCTGAGAAGTTTTTCAATATATGCATGCTTTCTTCTTTTAAACATGTCCTGAGTAATGCTGACTGTATGTGCATGTTAACTACCTACATCAACCAAAAGTAAACAAACTACCAGCTTGTTTTGCTTAAACACTAGAGGTAGTCTTATATGATAGAGACTAGAGCTGAGAAGACACAACAATAAGATGTGATTTTGTCACTTCTGTTCCATATTTCTATAGGAACTTCATTATATTTAATTCAAGACTGAAATGAAAGTGTTATGTTCAAGTGTGCTTACTTGAAAGTTTTGAGATATTATACTGTTAAGTTCAAGTGAAGGTGTTATCAATTATGAAAAATGGGTCACATAAAATTATTTCAAGGTATGTAGGAAGAAAGATTAATATACTACATGTTTTTATTAGTTAAAAATACTCAACATTCCTTCAATAGTAAGTATAATTGATAAAATTTTAAAACAATCTCAGAAACATAATTCTCTAATGTCATATTCTTGTTCTGTATACAGTTCTACACAATGAATAGAATTTTCTCTTAAACATTCTCTTATTTGTTGATCTAAGGATACAGACAGTTTACAAATTCCATTGGTAGGGAAAGTCATGATATAAGCTATATTGTGTACATAGGTAACCTACTTTATAGAAACGTATGTCAAATGTTTGTTTAATATATAAGACAGTTTTATCTGTTTTCCTGGTATATGTGTGATAAAACAATCATAAATGATATATCCTTTGTTATCACTTGCTTGAACTCAGGTATGGAAATTCGAAATGCAAAAGCCTACTGCATTCTGGTATTACTTTGTGAAGTTCACATGAATCTGTTCTCTGAAAACACAATAATGGTCTAACAGAGAAAGGTGAGCACAGAACATTCATTTGACAATGATAATTACTGTGGTAGTTATGTTCTCATTGCTTGTACACAACATCTGACCAGAAGCCATTTGTGTGAAAAAGAGTTAATTTGGGATTAGAGTCTAAATGGAGGATCACATCTTGCTAAAGCAGCTGGCAGAAACAGAGTGAGCTAGCTAGCTAGCGCCCAGGGGGCTGGACCAATACGCCTGAATGTTTTCACCTAGTGACACACATCTTCCAACAAGGCTCTTCCTCCAAAGGGCTCTGTAAACTGGGGATAAAGTATAAGGCTTAATAACAAATACATGAGGTTATGGTGGAAAGTTTATATTCAAACCCCCAAACACGCTAAGCATATTTTTGGACCAGAAAAAATACTTTTGAAAAAATTTGCAAACTTTGTGACCACCAAAGGATGACCCAAATTTAGTATAGTTTTCTTTAAAAAAAAAGAAAAAAACAATACAATTTTTAAAAATTTACCATGCCAATTGCTCAGTGATGCATTTCACATTTTATCACATTTCATTTTTCCTATTCAAACTTATTTTTATATTCATTTTCTAAACACTTAAGATTTGAATGACTATAGAAATATAACTGTTCCCTTGAGTTTTGATTGTAAAATTTACTTCCCAGAACTCTACTACTGTTAACACTTGTGTTTGCAAGAGCTCCTTTAATTCAACATAACTGTTTTAACTTTTAATTACATTGCTTATATATTGTTGCCAAGTAAGTTAGTATAAGGTTTCATAAGTAATACTGCTTCAAAAGTGTTTTGTAGGATTTTAAATTATTTGTTGCTTTTGCCATTAGAATAAATTAACCACATTTCTCTAAAAAAAACTTGATTTTTAAACAGTCTAGGTCCTTGTGACTGGTTGAATGCAAAATGATCCCCGCCATCATAGGCTCATGTGTTTGAATATTTAAACTTCAGCTAGGAGAATAGTAGTTCTGGAAAGCTGTAGAGACTTAGGAGGTGGAGCCTGGTAGGGGGAAGTGTGTCCCTCTTGCAGCCTGCTCCATGTCCTGTTCGCTCTTCTCTCTTTCCTTTCCAGTGTGGTTACGCCTTGCTGCCACTCTGAAACTATAAGTCTAATTAAAACTCCCTTAAGCTGCTTCTGGTGAGATATTTTGTTCCAGTAACAAGAAAGTAACTGACACAGTCATTAAATCCATCCCTTCAGAAATGTCAGTGTATTGCATGGACCAGTCACAAGTTGCCAAAGAGAAAAAAGGATAACAGAATTATTGGAAATTGTCATTTTTGATTATGCCAATTGTGGTTGGTGGTCCACATACAACAATTGCTACTTATTGGTTAGATTAGCAATTTAAAGGTCCTTAACCTGTAATCTTCATTCTTTGTAAAAAAAAGGCTAGGAAACTTTGAACTAATGTTTCTTCTATCTTCCCATGAATTCAATGTCAGTATTCATTCCAACAGCAAAGGTCATAGAAAAAAAAACTTCTTTGCATGTATTGTTCTTTCTTTAGTAAGGTCAGCTTTCTAATTAATACAGAAATAGGACATTGAAGAGAAAGGAGGTCTTCCAATGTGCCCTAAGTCTCCTCTGTTAGAGCTTGATACCAAATAAGAGATAATTAGCAGTAGGTACAGATGAAATAAACAAAAACATCAGCAATACATCTAGGAATTTTAATGCAGTTACTTCTGTGTTTCATAATAATCCTATTATGTGTGGTAAAGATCACTATTATACATTCTAATAGAAAGAATTAATGATTTCAAATGTTCAAAATTATAATTCCAGTCCTGTTATTCAAAGAATTGTCCACATTCCTATTTGGGAATAATGGTGGTGGTAGAGAATGAGCTGTAATTTTGTGTGATATGAATGGACACTTTGGTAAATCTTGAGTGCAATTCTGACTTTTAACACTGATTCACTAGTGTCCTTGAACAAAGGATGAGGTTAGGTAGGATCATTTTTTTAAAAATTATTAAGGAAATATTTCTGCTTCTTGAAGCAAACATGAAAAATACAATCTTATTTTGAATTTCCCTGAAGGAACACTATATAAGGACATCAAGTATTATTAATTATAGTAATATATAGGACAGAGAAAATATTCCACTAGGGCTTCTATAATATGAAAAGTCACCTTTTAAATCATGCCGAGCCATGCTTTGTCCTTGTTTTGTAAAAAATAAAGCAACCTGCTCTTTTTATACTATTTACCCACATTATAAAGTAAAATATTATATATATATATATATATATATATATATATCAAGCACTAATTATTGCAATTTTATTCAACAAAGAATGATCTTTAGTCTGAATTAAACTTTATTTTCTTAACTCATAGAAGACTGTAATAATACTATC
This sequence comes from Zapus hudsonius, assembly GCA_004024765.1. Classification (NCBI taxonomy): domain Eukaryota; kingdom Metazoa; phylum Chordata; class Mammalia; order Rodentia; family Dipodidae; genus Zapus; species Zapus hudsonius. Next base: position 44,224 of record PVHP010008604.1, on the reverse strand, counting down.
CATATGATAAATTAAGTACCAAATTTAGCATCTGGGACTTGAACTTATTGGTAAAAAGACATTTTGTTGCATTATATTATTCTTAGAATTTATTCATAAAGGCATATGATGTACAAAAGTTTCATCTTGGAATAATAGTATACCATCAGAAATAAAATTTTAAAAATATTATTTCTTCTAATACAGCATATAGTTTTTGTAGCTTAGTGACAGTGTGAGCAAAACTCCCCTGTAAATTTATTATCTGTCCTAGTTTTTATATTACATTCAGAGGTACAATGAATTCATGAAATTATTTATATATAGAAAAAAGGCAGGAAAAAAACCCTTTTTTCCTCTGAGCTAGAGCTCAAGCTCAATTTACTTCACAAAAAATATTCCTTGTCCATGTTAAAACAATAGACACATGCATATGCTTTTGTAAAAATTGTTCTCGTATTAAAGTAACAGGATCACTATGAAAGATATTAAGTGTCATAATTTATACATTATTTTAGAAAAATATGCCACTTTATCAAACAATATCCACCTGTGTTCACACTTCAATCTTTGCAACAAATTGCTGAGTTTCTTTGCACATAAGTTCCTATCAGCTTTTGCTCTAAATTATGTTAGTTAATACATTAATGTGTGTGCTAGAAAATACTTTTGGGAGGTTCGTTTTCTTGATTCAGTTTTACTTCTTACATTAGTTATTCTGAAGAGTTATTGTAAATGGCCCTTTTAGTATTAGAATGAAATAATCTGAGCATTGTTAGGTGGAAATCACCTCATGGCTGTAACTGCTTTAGCCTGGTTATCTAATCTCATTCCCTGATAAATGCTTCTATAAAACAGACTTATACATGTCTCCTCTTATCAAGCATTTAAATTTATAAATTTCATAGATTAGTCATATGAAAATTTAAAAAAAATTAAAAGGAAACTTTGTTTTTTTAAAACAATCACAGTTTCACTTTTGCCAGAATCATATATCCATGCATATTCAGTTCCTTGGGCTGTGTGTTAGAACAGACCATATGCAGTTACTTGAGGGGAAATGTTAGACTTGCCATTTTCAATTCCTTACTAGAGTTTATATAGCTCAAAAAATAATTCCAGTGAATTCCCAGGGTGCTAAGACACTAGACAGGATTTCCAAGGATTTTAAACTACTTCTTGTTCATTCTTACCAAAAAATGTATAACACAACCCACTAGAGATTTGTCCCAGCATTGTAGGAATATTGAAGAGTAGTTTTCTCTTTTTTCTCAGCTGAATTATTTGGTAAAAATCTGATGAAAATTCCTGAGTATAGAGGACTGTCATGAGCTTATAAATATTGTACTTAGTTGATAAATTTATCTCATTGTGGTATATTTTGAACAAGTGCTAATATAAAATTAAGCTTTTAAAATATTAAATGTAGGTCTTGAAAAAATTTAAAGCACTTTGCAGACTTTAGAATTAAATGCCTATGTATACTCACATAATTTATAGATTAATACTTATACTAGATCTTCAATACCTGAAATTAACATATAAGTCAGTAGAAAATGTTATATATGACATAAAGAGAAATAGATGCATATATTTTCTCTATGAATTAATATGGTATTTAATTTATTTATTTATTTATTTGCAATCAGAAAGAGATAGAAGACAGACAGATATAGAGAATGGGCACACCAGGGCCTTGAGCCACTGCAAATGAAATCCACAAACATGCACCACTTTGTGCATCTGGTTTTATGTGGGCACTGAGGAATCCAACCTGGGCTTTTTGGCCTTGCAAGCCAGAGCTTTAACTGCCAAGCCATCTCTGCAGCCTTTTTTTTTTAATTAAGTATATTTAAATACATTTATTTTGAAAACCTCATTTTTATCTGTTTTGAATAAGTTAAACTCATACAGCCTTAATTGTTTTATTGTCATTAGTGGCTATAAACATTCTATATGCTCTGAAAACTCTTCAGACTTTGCCCTGTGTCCTTTAAGCGCTGGATTTATTCTGTTTGTTTGCTGGACTGAATGCCCCTCTTCTCTCACTCATATGTTGAAGTTTGAGTGCACAATGAGGTGGGGTTTAGAGTAGGAGCCTTTTGTAATGAGTTAAGTCCTGAGAAAAAGGGTCTCAGTGGGTGAAATTAATACCTTAAAATATGACAAACAGGATGAAGAAAGGTCTACTTTCCATTTTGGAAGAAAAGGGTCTTCATGAAGAGCCCAACACTGCTGGAATCTGATAGTGGACTTCAGTCATCCAGAACTATGATAGTATTGGTTTTCATGTCTCCCAGTCTGTGCTGGGGTTGTTACAAGTCCAACTAATATGCCCTGCCTTGTGCCAGTATCACAGTCTAGCCAACGCGGAACTCAATGTATCATAAAGAAGAGTTTCTTGACAGGACAGTTTCTTGATTTATGGTAGGTATGCTAAAATGATGGACTCAGAGATTTAGACAGAGGCCTTAGGTTGAAGATGCTCTGATGGTCTCAAGGGTATCCACTTCAAAGCATACGCTGGTGACATGGATCTTGCACAGGTTACACTAGGGTTGTGGTATCTAATCTTGTCAACTTGGCTGAGTTGCAATCTTTGGCTTTGCAATCATGGAGGGAACACGGAGGTTTGTGTGTGTGCATGCTTGTGTGTGTGTGTGTGTGTGTGTGTGTGTGTGTGTGTGTGTGATTGTGTGTTTGAAGGTATTTCCAGAGAGGTTTAACTATGGTGTGAAGACCCAACCTGAATGTTGGTGGCACCATACCATAGCAGCCTTCCATACTGAATAGAAAATGGGGAGAAAAAGGCAAAGCACACATCTCTGCCTGTTTCTCTCTTACACTCTCAAATAAATAAATATTTTAAAAAATATTAATAGAAAGTTATGTATAAAAGCAGCAAACTGTTTCAAATATATGGAGCATTCTGACTTTTCTGGGACTTGCAGGCTGCCAGTCTTCTGTCGAATTCCCAAGATGCTGTAAAGTCAGTGTCCTTTCACAGTTTTTGTTTTTCCATCTTTCTTCATAATGCAAAGAGGAGGTGAGAGCAGTGTGCCAGGTAAATGAGTAGGAGGAAAAGTGCAAACACCCCTGTCACAGAATTATCTTAGCCTGTCTCCTCTACATGGACTGCATTATCCAAATTTAATGATCAATTATTTAGAAGCCATGCTTGACTGCCATGACTACAGTTCCCTCTGTAGGATATGTGCACTGACAGCACATCTCTATCATTTTTGCAACCCTCAAATTAGAAGAATAAAGTTGCTAAAACTTGCATGGAAAAAAAAGAAGTTTCTCTTCTACTTTTTCCCATAGACTTTCTGATCACAGTGTTACTCATGGAGAAAAACAGGTTTTTAGTTTTGTTTGTAGCTCCCTTGTGGCACCAATTTATGCATTATTTAAAAATGTTTTATATAGCACAAGTTGGTATGTTGGCCCCTAACTGTAATTGAGCATTTGGAGGCAGGGGCAGGAGGATTAGGAATTCAATGCCATACTCAGCTACATAGAGAGTTCAAGGCCAGCCTGCGCTACTTGAGAACCTGTCTCAAAAATAAACAAACCAATAAAACAAAGTATAAAACATAACCTAAAGTTCATGCAAGATATAATTTTTGTGATTAGTTTACAGAAAGACAGCATATGTAAGCCTTTCAATGGTGGGAGTTTGTACACTATTATAAATGATGGACATGGTTAGTTGTATGAATACTTAGGTTTACATGAACAGAATATACTTTGAGAAAAATTCCAAGAGCAATAATACAGATTTCTATAATCTAACTTATTACACAAAATTAAATTTCATTTACTTATAGCATTTGATAAAATCATTCTTTAACACAAACATATATAGACATACATTTTCATAATAATAAAAATTTAGAACATTTAGAGAACATAATAAATAAGCTCATGTTATGCCATACTTAGAAACAAATGCATGTTGGCCAAGAAACTGGTTCCTGAGAAAAATATCACCCAGAAAATGTACTTTTTCCCATTCTCTTTGTGGCTCAAAGTCAGAAGGACTATTATTAAATACTGTTCTTAACCTTAATTATCAAGGCAGATAGCTCTATCATGTTTATGCTTCAGTGTGTTTTTGAAGTATTGTTTTCTGAGTTCATTTATACTTCACATTCCATAGTACTATTTAACATGCTTTAATATAATGTAATTTATTATCTTTCAAAATGACGGTTTTGTGGTTTTCCTTGCTGCAGGTGTTGTTTCATGGAAACCTTCACAGAATCACTGCATTGCAGAGGGTGTTTGTATTGGCACTATCCCCATCCACTTGTAATTAGACACTGCAAACAATCAATGTCAGATTTCTTTTCAGCTGGAAGAACCTGATGTGTTGTGTTTTGATCCCAAGTTGCTTTGACCATTCTAATTCCTCATGTCACTTCCTCGTGTCAATAACATAAAATATCTGTACAGTATGATTTATGTAAATTCTCATTGTAAATGTCCCATCCAATCATATGTTTTCTCTTTTTTAAGGTTGTTCTTTCATGGATTTTAAAGTTATTTGGTAATTAGCAAGATACTGTGTCTTCACACAGTAATCATGGATTTCAAAAATAACATAACTAAGCATAACTTTTTAAATTGATTTTTAAGGTTCTCTGGTATTAACATGCTGAATGAAACTACTGCTCAGAAGAGGAAAAGGCACATAATCAACATTATTAATGTAACTAAAAAGTTAACATTTGATCAATAAATATATACATGGGTAATTTTGATTTTACATACAATTTTAGTACTATGGTAATATTATTGATCATGCTTAAAAGTACTTAAGATTGGGCTGGAGAGATGGCTCAGCGGATAAGGCACTTGCCTCCAGTGCCTAAGGCCCTGGGTTCAATTCCCCAGTACCCACATGAGCCAGACCCACAAGGTGGTGGCCCTGGTGTGTTCTCATTCTCTCTCTCTCTCTTTCTCTCTCTATCTCTCTGCCTGAAAAATGAATAAATAAAAATATTTAAAAAATAAAAAAGTACTTAACATTAAATACTTAACTCAAACAAGGTATATCAGAATCAGTGTTTCATAAGACAGCACTTATCTTACATTAGGAAAACAAAGTGAACTATGATGTCACAATTTGGACTATTTTATAGTGGGAATGGCAGTAAGAACATGATACAATTAAAACTAAAAGTATTTTGTTCTATTCCTCACCATATACTAGATATGTTACCCAAAATACTGTCACACTGATATTCCCAAGGCACTATCTTTCTCTCTTGGTTCTTTACCATTTTTATATATCAGAACAGTTTCCAATTCTGGATGCTTATATATTTCTACATGTCTCCATTATCTCCAATGTATGACAGTTTCCAAAGGTTAATGACGGGTTGTGTGTGTATGTGTTTGTGTGTGTACATAGGTGTGTATATATGTGTGTATGCATGTGTGCATGTGTGTGAGTGTGTGTATGTGTGTATGTGTGTGTTTGTGTGTATATGTGTATATGTGTGTGTGTGAGTTTGTGTGTATGTGTGTGTATATGTATATGTGTGTATATGTGTGTCAGTTTGTGTTTGCATGTATGTGTGTATGTATGTATATGTGTGTTTGTGTGTATGTGCATGTGAGAGTGTGTGTATGTGTGTATGTATGTATATGTGTGTCTGTGTGTGTATGTATGTGTGAGACTGTGTGCATGTTTGTGTGTGTATATGTGTGTTTGTGTGTATGTGTGTGTGTGAGTGTATGTGTGTGTGTTTATGTGTGTCTGTGTGTTTGAGTGTGTGTATGTATGTGTATGTGTGAGTATGTGTGTATGTTTGTGTGTATATGTGTGTTTGTGTGTATGTGTGTGTGAGAGTGTGTGTGTATGTGTGTATATGTGTGTATGTGTGTATATGTGTGTGTATGTGTGTATGTGTGTGTATGTGTGAGTATGTGTGTATGTGTGTGTATATGTGTGTATATGTGTGTTTGTGTGTGTATGTGTGTGTGTGGTATACTACTTCCCACATTGGCCTCATTTGTCATAAAATAAATATTCTTCTTACTTTTTATATTTTTTATAAGTGACTTTTGCCTATTGAAAACTAATTGTGAGCATTTACTTCTAATATATCCATTGTAAGATTTAATTAAAGCTATCCAAATAAGAGGCTACAGTGATAGCTTAGTGGATTATTACACTTGAGTTCAATCCTCAGAACCTAAGTAAAGGCAGATTCAAGTGGTAATGTGTCTGTGATCCCAGCAAGCCTCTGACAATGGGGTGGAGAGTCAAGAGAATTCTGAAGCTGTTAGGTCAAAGAGTTTGGTGCTCTCAATGGCCAAAACAATGAGAGACTTCCTGTTAACAAAGGTGGACTGTGAGGACTGACACCCCAAGCTTTTCCTCTGACCTACAAATGACTTGGTATGTGTGCATACATAAAACATCACACACACACACAGGCCATGTAAGGGCTGGAGAGATAGTTCAGTCAGTAAAATGCTTGTTTTACAAGCTCGAGGACCTGAGTTATTCAATCATTGAAGCCACTGTAAGAGGATACACACATAAAAGATAGCCTGATAACTTTCCATTATGTTGTGTAAAATGTGGGTGTGGCAGATGCATGCTTGCAAACCCAGAGCTGTTGGGGCAGACAGGCCAATCCCTGGAGTCTGTTGGTCAATCTAACCTACATGGCAAGTACCCGAGCAGTCAGCGACCTCTCCTCCAAGAAGGTGGATGGCACCTGAGGATAGACACTCAAAGTTGTCCTCTGGCCTCTACCTACACAAGCTCACATGTGCATTTGTGCACACATATACATACACACATGCAAAAAATAGTCAAATAATTCATAGTATGTCTCCTCCTTTTAGCTGTTTTATTTTATATTTAAATGACCTAGACATTTTTGTTGTTAAATTGACTTAGAAAAAATAATGTATATTTTGAAGACCTAGAGCAAGGAGATTTATATTTGTACCATATATATCAAGATTCAAGCATAAATCGTGTTCTTTTCTAATTGAGCTGTCTTGAACTATTCTCTTCATAGGCTGTAGTATAGAAAATGTAATATTACTTGGCAATGCAGATGAGAAATAAGTTGTCTCCATCATGGTTTTATAAGCAGTTCTGTTATAATATAAGTTCATGTAGTTCTGAATTTTAGCATAACATTCAGTTCTAAACCTATTACTAGGGTTACAGTAAAATGGAGAAGGAATGGTATCTATCAGCCACTACGTTACCTGTTTGAACTTCATGCAGGGTCATGCATATTTTAGCTGCTACATTTTTCATTGTTTGTATTGGAAAGAAGAGATTGGTAAATGGTCTTTGGCATCTGGGTAAATTTGGAGCAGAAATTCTTTATCTGTATCTCATGAAACTTTTTTCTGTATATAGTTTTCACCACTTTGGCTGTGATTTAATACTGTCATCTATTTCATTCAAATATAGAACTTTATGCCTACATTGTGGCCATTACACAGATGTGACTGAAATATTTGCCAAAGCAAAGAAAGCAACTGTTGTAGCTCATCCTCGAGAGGTTCCAGCACACTGTTGGAAATCACTACTGCAGGCCTGAGTGGACCCTGACAATGACTGCTAAGCACATGTGGAGAACAAAGCTATTCACATCAAGGCGGACAGGAAGCCAGGAGGAAGGGACAGGCAGGCTCTATGTGTGAGGAGTAACCTCAGAAGCATGCTCCCAGTGAGCCACTTCCTCAGGCTAGAGCCCATGTCCTATATTGAAGCATTCAACACAGGAACCTCTGTGTGTGTGTGTGTGTGTGTGTGTGTGTGTGTGTTGGGGGGTGGATTTAATATTTACAATAACAACACTGATTTCTTATGTGGTGCTTTGTCCTTGATTTCTGAAAGCATTGAACAGATACAAATTGTAGGGAGCAATTGACTCCTCTAGCCACAGGTACTGTCATGGGAAGGGATTCCTATAAGCAGACATCACATGAGGGATGATATGTCATGTGTTAAAGGAAAGCTGCCGAAGGACAGGATAGGCTGTGGATGAACCATGCACACAGAGCAGCTGGGAGATGACTGTCTTCTCTCTGAAAAAAAAAGGGGATAAAATAAGGCACCAGGAGGGCTCACTACAAATATCTGAAATAGAATACCTGTATTTCTAATAGCAGACAACACCTTCTTGTACAGCACTTCTCCTTTATCTCTTCAGCAGTGGCATAGAAGAGAAGGAAATTAAGTCTGTCTGGTTCCAGCCATTATTTTTGTTATTGGCGTAGCGGTAGTTGCTAATTTTTGAGTAACAGAATACATTTATTTTCCTTGAGTTTCAAGTTTATATCTCAAGATTTCTCCTGCCTATAAGATGATAATGGATGTTAATTGTTAGTTTCTTTTGGTAGTTGTTGAATTGTCAATTGGTAATATTTCTAATTTCAGGCAACCTCCAGCAACTATAGTAATATGTTGGAACAGGTAGAGGAGAGATAAATTTGGAAATGCCTAGGTGCAGCATTTCTATGTGGAGTAAACTGCAAGTTTCTATTGATTAAAAATATCATATGTAGGGCTGGGGAGATTGCTCAGTGGTTAAGGCGCTTGCCTCCAGTGCCTAAGGACCTGGGTTCAATTCCCTAGTACCCATATAAGCCAGATGCACAAGGTGGCCTATGTGTCTAGAGATCCATTTGCAGTGGCTGCAAGCCCTGGCACGCCCATACTCACACACTCTCTCTCTTTCTCTCTCTCCCTTTCTCTCTCTGTATCTCTTTGCTTGCAAATAAATCAATAAATTAAATAATTTTAAAAATAAAAATACCATATGTATATGTGTAATTGATTTGTTTGGAGGCTATTCTTAGATGAAACAATTCTGTTTCATGGATCCTTAGGTAGTGTTCTAATTACTTGGTCACATTATCTTGTACCTTCTAGCATCCACAAACTTGGGTAGCCAAAGCCAACTATTCGTTTTTCAAGAAATACACAGAGACTGAAACTTTTCTCCTTTGCTATGACACAATTTCCTTTTTGTCATCTGACCACAACTCTCAATTTGAGGTCTGTAATTTAAGAAACACTCTTGAGGTATCCCTTTTGAGGTATAAACAAATAATATAAAGTTAGCCTTATTTTTAAATATCTTCAATTATAATGGAAGGGTTGGAAGAAAAGTAACTAAGTACAGGTATATACTTATCTATTTTATTCTTTAAGCCTTCTATGATTTTCTACTACTTTATTACTGAGATAGCAATATTTTCCATATTTATGAAAAACTTGCAACTAAATATATTCATACATATACTTATAAGATAAAATGATGAATATGTTTTGATTAGTAATAAGTATCAGTAATAAGTGGCTGTATTAAAGTACAATAAACTTAGTAGATTTCAATTTATCATTAATATATATTTGACAGGGTAATTGAAAACCTCTTAAAAAGTATCATGGTACAATCTTGTCTATTTCCATCACAAATGTTATGTGTAATGGAAGGTTATTTGACAATGAATATCACCATTGTTCAATTAGAATCCTACTGAAGTGTGTTTGAAATCAACATTGTAAACTAATCCTGTTTTGATATGTGTATACTGTTTGTAGCTTTATAATTTAAAGGAAAAAGATTGTTAATATAATAGAAAAATGAAGGAGCACATTCAATTAGAATATCATTTTGCCCAGAAGTTTGAAGAATCTATATTTATATTGCTTGTATAATTATTTTTCAAAGCAGGTTATCATTGCAGTCCAGACTGACCTAGAACTCACTATCAGACAAGCCTCTAACTCATGGATATACTTCTAACTCAGTCTCCCCAATGATGGGATTATAGACTTTAGACTCCATCTCTACTTTATTTGATTAAAAAAAAAAAACCTCAAATGGTGAAAGTATTTTTTTCTATTTCTAACTTCTTGATTGAATAATAATGCTGTGGTATTAAAATCTGAATAATTTACATAATTTTAAGTTCATCAGGTTACTTTTGAGTTCATGAAAATAATATAAATTGCATGTAATTAGAAGAAATTGAAGTTTTGATACCAGAGTACCTAAATGACCTGAGGAAATATTTTCGACTTTTGTATACTGAAGACTCAATTTCTTTAGTTCTGCTGTTTTTGTGGGAGTTTATAAATTTATTCAATCCATCATATATTTTTAAATGTCAATGTATCTTGTATTCAAACTTTCTTACTTATGAAAGATAGTATAGAAATCATAATATCTAAACGTTCTACTATTTTCTGAGAAAGGGCACAAGAAAGTCAACATCCATTTGCTGAGAAATCTGCATAGAAATGAAGAATCCTTTTTAACCTTCATATTTTCATGTCTAAAAAGAAGATTGTCTAGAGATGAAAAGCTGAAACTGACCTATAATGTACATGAACACATTCACATTTGCTTTACTCGTCACCTTTGAAATTTAATTTGAAATGAAATATTTATAAAAATGTATCGAGTGTATTCAGTTTTTTTTGTAAGCTTCTCACCCTGTGTAAATACTTACAAGGAGGCCAAACAATTATAGAAAAATAATAAGTCTCAAAAGTAGATATTTTAACAGACACAGTACACAGCCAAGAAATAGGGCTAATTGGTTTAGTGTGAGGATACAAAAGTATAAAATGTTTTTATCTCGCTAAGGAAATAAGCAAGACTTAAATAGAAAACTATGCACAATCAGGATTCCATCTGAGGTGCTAACAATGACATTAGTTTAGATATAAACATACAATTTAAATAGCTTAGTACTTTACCATGTTTCCTATAAACAATTTCCTATAACCCATAAACCTAAAAACAGCTTCTAAGAAATATTTTATTCAAATAACAAAAAAGAATGCATCATTATATCATACTGACTTGTAAGGAAATCATTATTTATATGGAACTTTGCAACTGAAAGGTAATAAATTAAATGATTTTCAGCAATGGAAACAGTCTTATAGATACGCCAGGTGAAGGTCTAGGGGCTCTTTGGCCACTCTACTTATTTTGAAGGAAGCTACTGGACGATTGTTTGAATGTACTGATGAGGCTTAGACATCCAGACTGTTATGTCTGTGTCCAAGAAGGAACAAAAATGCAAAGCACGACATAACTACATGGCTCATGTTAACATATTGCACATTTTAATGTAACAAAATACTGAAACAATGGTAAATTGGGCTACGTAAATTATAAAATTGATGGTACAGTTGTGAAGTAGAAAGCATGGCATTTAAAATCATGTTACAGGCTGTTTTGAACTATCTCTACACCTTTAGTTGCAAAACACTCTGAGTTAGGTAAGGAAAGGAGGGGGAATAAATTTTACATAATTATATTGCATTACATAATTTAAATAAATAAGGTTCAAATAAATAAAATAAAATAAAAGTTGTAAACAATATTTTACTTGGAGGCAGCTGGCTGAAGGGTCCACATCCTTATTTTGCCAATGACCAGCTATATGCATACATACATAAGTATGTATCTGCATAAAAGACAGGTAATTTTACCCAAAACAGGGCAAAAGGATGGTTCACACAACAGATAAGACTGGTATAGTTTGTGTAGAGAAGAAGGTTAAAATTAGGACTAGTAATGAACATTCCACTCACAGAGCGAGGGTGCAGGTTCAGGAGAAATGCAAATGTACACAAGCAAAGAATGAATAAGGAAAGTTCTGGTCCATATAGCATTAGTGCCCAAAGTTCATTCTAAACAACATAGGCTAGACTAATTTATGACAGAAAGCTGTGACTCATGGTTGCTTGGAAGAGATTCCTTGGTTGAAGTTGTTGGATATAATCTCTGTGAAAGCAGTCATAATCAGAGGTTTAATGTGTGCAGAATGAAAGGTAATACTACAAGCCAAAACATGAAAACCAAAGAGAAAGGGGGAAAAGGAGGAATAGACTTACCATACAAGCTTGTCTATATGAAAGTATTAGGAAGATAATGGCTAAAACAGAAAATTGGTGCTAGATTATGAGTTTCACAAGTGATAGCTCCTATCTGACTAAAGCTCCTGTTAAAATCATTTGATATTTTCTTTGTCCTTCATGGTTCTCATCATCAGTTTGTAAGCTTTCTTAAAACAAAGACTATGAACAGAATGGGAGGAAGCTTAAACTCAAGAATAATTGTTCAGGCCTGAATCTCCCTGTCCCAGTCAAGGTTCCTTCCCTCACTGATCAAAGAGAACCATGAGGTTCCCAAAATGTGACAGACTTCTGTCAACGCTCTTGAATACCTGCCCCCGGCTGAAGGTAAGACCCTATTGCTGAAGAAATCACAGAAAGTCATCAAACAATACCAAGAGATCCTGCTAGATCCAGAATGGTAACCAGCTGCCAGATGGTAGCATGTGTAGCACTAGAAGGTGTTGCATGAGCTGCCAGGGAAAATTGGTTAATGATATTTGTAGAAAGCAGAAATGACTGATATATAATATAGACAGTTGTCATAAGGATGCTGAACACACTTCTCTATGGAAGAGACCAGTAAGTCAAGAAATGCTTATCTGTGTAATAGTGGCACTAAACCTAGGAGGGTAATCAATGGCTTAATGATTGGCTAAGAGATACGCTTAGTGACAAGGATTCCTTAACTGAAACTGGGATCCACAGCATAATCCTATGGAGACCAAGATCTCAGGCTCCTAGGGGAAATTCCCACTATCAGAAAGCAACAGACAGGCTACACCCATTAGGAGCTAGCCAAAATAGCAATGGTGTTTCATTTAACCTATACTGATCTCACTCTCCAATGGAGATTCTGTTTGTATTTTTCAGAAGGCAGTGAGAGAGCAGGGGATAACTCAATTACACCAACAAGACATGGGATGATGGTTGACAGCCTAGCAGGAGACAAACCACACCTAACCTTCACACAGGGCCCATATGAAACCTACAAGAAAGTGATGAGACAAATAGGAGACCAATCACCACAGCAAGTTTGATAACCCATGAAAGGTCAATGGAGACAGACACCAAGGATTCCCATCACAACCCAGGGCAAAGATCCAGAGATACTTAAGATCTCAACAGCAAAGTTGACTCAAAACTCACCCACCATGACTCGGGGAACTAAGCACAAGAGGGGGCAGAAAGAATGTAAGAGCCATGGTGGGGGAGAATATCCAGAGACATGGCCTCCCTCACCAACAATACACAAGGGGGAAGAAAAAAAAAAAAGACAATGAAAAACTGGCTACCTCTGGTGCAGTTCATACCCTGTCACCTATGAACAGATCCAGTATGTGAACTGAGGAAGGACCCCCAATGGGTAGGGGACAGAGAGGAGAGAAACAGGGACATAATCACAAGATTTGCTCATACAATGTATAAACTTATTCGTAATAAAGATATTTTTTAAAAAGAAAGAAAACAAAGACTATGTCTTAAAGTAACCCTTGGTGTGCTTTATGCACTGAGTGAATTCCAAATAATGGTTGCTGATATTTGTCTTCATATAAAAGGAGTGTGGATGGAAGAAAACAGAAGGTTATTTGCCTGAATAAAGATTCCATATCAAAAACCAATGCCACAAATTCCAGGTTTATAGTTTGTATCTCATAGATACTTTTAGATGAGGCTTGTTTCTGTCTATTGTCTTGCATTCTCTCTAACTTTCCTATTGATGCTAAGAAATCAGTGCAGGTTTCTAACACATTTCAAAGGTTTAGTGATAGTTGCTGCTTATTAAAAATAAATGAGCCATCAAGTGTGTGTTATCAACATGCACATATGAAACATTTTACTAAATGGTTCTTTCCTTGAACTATGTTCATCACCACACTAGTCTTTTCTCTCTAAGAAGAAGAAAAAAATGTAGAGTTTGAGAGAATATAATGGGATTTAGAAACCTAATTGCTCATCTGTATGTAATGGCATTTGTACAAGTGCAGATAAATACTGATAAAGTTAAGAATTTTTTCCTTAGATTCTTAACTTACATTTTCCCACCACTCAAAGAGGTGCTTTCCAAGATAGACTATAATTGGTGCCATCAATTTATCACAGTAAAAAATTAGAAATTGTTTTCAGATCATTGAACAATGAATTCAGTATACAAATTCTGTTAACAATAACAATGATTATGCAAATGATTTCATTTGCTTAGGAATGAAAATGTTATCGCTTTCTAAATATTCCCTGTCATGTGTAGGAATATTTGTTCATTGCTTTTATTCATATCTGTGATGCTGTTTTTGTTTGAGACATGGCCTAACTATTTAGACATTGAACTAAACAACCTCAGTCTCAGGAGTGGAGGGTTTGAGAATGCACTATCATGGATGACTGTATTAAAATATTAATCCTTCAATTATTGCTATTATACATAAAATATATAACAGTCATTTTCATTGATAATAGCAACAAAATGAAAAAAATGGACATAAGCATTTTAAATTAATAGGCTAAATTATGTCTTCCATAAATAACAAATATATGTGTATGCATGCATCTGTTTAGTGTTTTATGAGCATGCATAGCCATGGCATACATGTGGAAGTCAGAGAAAAAATTCAGGGTGTGTGCTCTCAATTTCTACCTTGTTTAGGACAGTCTCTCTGGCTTTGATTCTGGGAATGCCAGGCAAGTTTTGGGTTTTTCCTGATTGCCTCCCAGTGGCATTAGGTGTGTTGGGACAATAGATGCCTGTACTACCGGAAAGTGAGGCAGCTTCCTCTGCCATGATGAAGCTTTCCCTTACAATCTACAGATTGAGGCTTACAAGCCTAAAATAAACCCGGAAATAAACTACTTCTCCTTGGGCGTTTGTCCCAGTAAGTAGAAGGTAGCTGCAACATGAACAGACCCCTCTTTTCAGCTATCTTCCCAAGAAGACAGCTTTTCTATAAGAATACTCAGAGCCATCTCAAAAGGATTCATAAATTACAGTTTTCATGCAGCCTCCTCTACTCAAAACTTCCAGGAATCTTTAGATTACTGAGGTAAAAATAGAATCCTCCTGACTAGTTTTAATCATTCAGGATTTACCCAAAGAACTGGGGAATCATGTTTATGAGTGCAAGGTTGTTTACATATCTGCTTATATCAATCTAGTGCCTTCCTGGAGGGTATTGAGAGGAATGCCCATCACTTAGGCAATCAGCACTCACTATACAGAGTCTACAGTGACAGTAAGTTCAAATTATAATTGTTATGCTTACTGACTAGTCACTGCTGGAAACTTTATGTTATACATAATTTTTTCAAATAGTCATCAAACATTAACATTGTTTTGTCATTTTTTAATTCCCTAAAATCATTATTTTAGCTTATGCGTAATAAGCCTACAATGTAAACTTATCATTTGATGGATTTGATTATGCTATAGTGCAGTCAGATTGCTTGAGTCAATAAAACATTATTCACTAACAACTTGTATTTTGTGTGTGTGTCCTGTGTGTGTGGTATGTGGTGAGTGTGTGTGTGTATGTGATGTGTGTGTATGTGATGTGTGTGTATGTGATGTGTGTGTGCTATGTGGTGAGTGTGTGTGTATGTGATGTGTGTGCTATGTGGTGTGTGTGTATGTGATGTGTGTGTGCTATGTGGCATATGTGTGGTGTATGCATATGTATGTGGGTTTGCTGCCCCTATGCACTCAGTTGCTAGAACAAAGCATTAAGTATTCCACTCAATCTCTTCTAATTGTTATTGCTCTTATTATTATTAAATATGGTTTTATATATAGCAGGTTATATTATTTTATCTCCTTGCTCCATTCCCATTACTTGAGGGCTCTCCTTAGTGGAGTTATGGTGTTCACTGTGGGATCATGATGTCTCAGTCACTCCTGAAGAGATAATAAAGGAGGCAGGGCATGCCTCAGGGTATGCCTACCCGCTCTGTGGCTCTTACACTCCTGGGCCCTTCCGAAGGCTAGCAGTAAAAACAGTATCCATGAGGTCTCTCCCTCTGCAATTTCTCCTGGGCCTTGGCAGACGTGGTAGTTGTGGCAAGTTTTGTAGTGGGCAGTGGGCTAACTTCCTATCTTATCAGTGGCTCTTGACTCACCTCCTTTCCTCTGCCTTCTGTACAATAAATCTGATTCTCAAAGAAAGCTTGAGAGAAGCTTGGATAAAAGGGGTATGCAAAGCTGGTTTGTTGTAGAAATTTCACATGACAAGTAGAAAAAACCATAACAGCAAGAGGAGAGTGAATTTCATTTATTATTATTATTGTTGTTATGAATTTAAGAATTTACACCGGTACGCCAAGCACAGATAAAACATTGGCCCTGAACACCAGTTGACAGGTGGTTTTATAGCTGTGTCCAGAGATATGTATGTATGTGACATCACATATGTAAATTAACAAATCAGGTAGGACACAAGAGAGCTCAAAGTTTAAAATGGGTTCCAGAGAAATGTAAGTAAGCCTCTGTTTTCACCTCCTCCCCTACCTTCCTTTATTGATCAAAGCTTGCCATATTCACAAGCCAAATGGCAGGGCCAGTTAACAAAAGCAAGTTAAGTGACAAGTTGCATTTGGCTTACAATGGTTTCTGGAAGTACAGATAATCACCATAGACATAGACAAAGGAGTGACAGCAAGCATTCTCAGGCTTCTCTTATCTCATTCTAAGCTTGTGCTCACAGACCTCAAACAGTTGCTGTTTCTGTCCCCATAATCTTCTAAATTTGAGTAATATTCCTTCAGTAGTGTGTTCTTCTATTAGTAATATCCTAATCTTCCATTACAGTTTGAGGGCAGGCAAGCCCACTCTTCTCCAGAGAGCAGTGGAGACTTCTCTTTGATATCTAGGTTTCCTGACATGGGATTCTGACTTGTTTTCCAGTACCAGATATGAGTTCTCATCCACTGAACAGTCCTCCTGTCCAATCGTAGAACATTTGATTACCTATGGAATACATGTGTACTTATCTATCTGGTGATTTCATAGTTTTCTGGGTCCCATGATTATCACTGTCCATTTTACTACAGTGGCTCCCATAGTGCTCTCCAGCAGGGCACTATGAGCTAGGTGGGAGGGAGCTAGTTTCCCTTTTGGTTCCAGCATGTGATGCTGTGTGACAATAGCCTATTGTGACTTCAGCAATATTTTAACAATGATGTAGTCACTTTAGGAAATCTTTCCCTACATTTATATCATGGAGTGTTCTCCTTGCTTTTTATTTTAGATTTTTAAGAGTTTCAGGTCCCTAATCTATCTGAAGTTGACCTTTGTACAGGGTGTGAGAAGTGGTTCTAATTTCATTCTTCTTCGTAGTTATCTAATTTCTCCAGCACTATTTGTTAAAGATGCTGTTTTTTTCTCCAGTATGTATTTTGAACTCTTTTGTCAAAAATAAGGCAGCTATAGTTGCTTGGATTTAGAAATGGGTCATTTATTCTATTCTATTGATATGTGTGTCTGTTTTTTGTTGCTGTTGTTTGTTTGTTTTACCTTTACCATCATGTTTTAGTCACTATGGCTTTGTACAATATCTTTAAATCGGGGATCGTGATGCCTCTAGATGTACTTTTTATTGAGGATATTTTTAGCTACACAAGTTCTTCTGTTTTTCCATATGAATTTTGAGACTTTTTTATATCATTGAATCTGCATAATGCTTTTGGTAGGCTGTCCATTTTCACAATATAATTCTTCCAATCTGACCATGGGAAGTCTTTCTATCTTCTTGTTTCCTCCTCAATTACTTTCTTCAGTGTTTTTATGTTTTCTTTGTAGGTCTTTCATATCCTTGGTTAGTGATATTCTAAGGTATTTAATTTTGGAGCCTATTGAAAGCAGAATGACTTATCTCTTATCCATTTGTTTATCTTTGTCATATAATAAGTATACTTTACTGAAAGGATTTATCACTTTTAGAAGTTTTCTTGATGAAGTCTTTTGGGTCACTTATATATATAATCATGTCATCTGCAAATAGGGCTAGTTTGAGTTCTTCCTTGCCAATTTGTATCCTTTTTATTTGTCTCTCTTGTCTTTTTGCTTGATGTAAAACTTCAAGTACTATGTTGGCAAGCATTGGTAAGAGTGGGTGCCCCTGTCTTATTCTAGACCTTAATGGGAATGTTTTAATTTTTCCCTATTTAGTATTATCTGTGCCTTAGATGCATTATAATTGCTCTTTATTATGTTGACATATGCCCTTTCCATCCTTAGTCTCTCTTGAGTCTTAATCATGAAGGGGTGTTGTGTCTTATCAAAAGCCTTTTCTGTGTCTATTTTAATAGTCATGTGCTTCTTGTGTTTAAGATTTTATGTGGTTAATTACATTTAATTATTTCTGTATGTGAAACATCCCTGGGAGGAAACTTACTTGATTAAAGCAGATGATGCTTTTGGTATGTTATTTAAATTTAATTTGGGAGAACTCTATTGAAACATTTTGGACCTAAGTTCATTAGGCTATTGGTCTACAACTTTCTATTTTTGTTGGGACTGTCTGCTTTGTGTATTAGAGTAATGCTGGATTCATAGAAGTAGTTTGAAAGCATCCCCTCTTTCAACTATGCAAAAATAATTTTCAGTGTTCTCTGTAGGGCTGGCTTGGTGCTCATGAAAGTTTATATTATGAAAGGCTTTTCTTTAATCTTCTATTATAAGGGATAGTTTTACTGGATACAGTAGTTTGGGTTGGCAGCCATGGTCATTTAACTTTTGAAATACTCCTTTCCAAGCTCTCTGGCTTTATGAGTTTCCACTGAAAAGTCTGAGTTAATTCTGATGTGATTACTTCTGTATGTAATGAGCATTTTTCTCTTATAGCTGTTAGCATTCTCTCCTTACTTCCTGTGTTTAGTGTTTTGATAATTATGTGATGTGGTGTGTCTCTTCTCTGTTTTTTCCCCCCTCTTTGGTGTTCCATGCACCTCCTGTGCTTAGATTGGTGCCTCTTTTGTAAGGCTGGAAAAATTTTCTTCAAAAAAAATTTATTTTTTTGGTTTTTGGAGGTAGGGTCTTGCTCTAGTCCAGGCTGACCTGGAATTCAGTCTCAGGGTGGCCTTGAACTAATGGAAATCCTTTTACCTCTGCCTCCAGAGAGCTGGGATTAAAGGTGCATGCCACCATGCCCGGCTCTCAAAAATTTTGTTGGAGATATTCTTTATGCTAATTTTCTTCCATTTCCTTCAGCCATTATTGTAGTTTCTATTTGCTTATTCTTAGAAAAGTTTCTTCCCATTCAATCATCCATTTGTTCATAGTCTCATTAAGTACATTTCAAATGTTTGCTGAGATTTCATTTTTGGATTCTATGTCTTGGGTTTCCTCTAGGCTTTTATTTGAGAATTCCATTGTAGGACTAGGTAATCTTGGGGGGATCGCTTTGTTGGGTGTCATGTGTTATTTGCTTTGCATCACTGCCTACCCATCTCAAGGTCAGTTATTCCACTGAGGATGAGTAATAGCAGCCTTTGTTTAGTCTGTGTTGGGTCTCAATTGATCTACATGGGTGTGGGATTGAAGAAGATACACTAGGTTGGGGTGGGTACACTTGAGCCCAAACAGGATCTAGCTCGTTTATGACCTTTCTGGAAAATCTGGGTGAGACGTTGAGAGGCTTTTCTTTCCTGGTGTCTAAACTGGGGTCTTCCAGTCTTATTCCCTTTCTAGACTTTTGGAGTGAGATCAGGTCCAAATTTCTCCTACTGAGGCCTGTAAGCATATACCCTCCGCTTTAGCCCTCCTTCAGATAATTTTTTTTTTGGGGGGATGGAGGTCACAAGGTGCATGTGAAAAGTAGTATCCAAATTGATTGGCTGTTCACTTCTGACTTCAGCTGGTCTTTCCCTTCCCAGGCAGCCACTGTTCTGGAGTGCAACTCCCCTGCTCAGCCCCTCCCACAATGGTGGATGGCCCTGTATGCAGCTGACCTTGAGCTGGCCAGTCTATTTCCAGGCAGCAGTCCTTGGAATGGAGTCTAGCCCTGACATGTTTGGCTTACTGGTCTGCTTGCAGCTACCTTCATCTAGTCTGTTCCTGCCAAAGCTGCAACCCTGACATGAAGTCTCCTTGGCATTATTTGAGCTAGAGTGCCTTACTAATCCCAGAGCTAGCTGTAGTTTTGCTTTTCCACAAGATGCAGCAATTCCCCGGTCTCTGCTCCCTAATGGAATTGGATTATAGATGTCATTGCCATGCCCAGCTATTTACATGGGTCTTGGGCATTGAATTGTAATGGTCTTTCAGACCTCCTCAGGTATTGCTTGTGCTGGAATTGCTCTTCCTCAATGAGCCACTTTGCCAGCCCTTATCAGAAATTTTTTACAATCTGATTTATCTATCTATTCTGGAGCTCCCCACTGGGGTAACAGGGGTATAAAGAAAAACATGTGATAATAATAATAATGCTATCTTTATAAAGTCCAAAATAAAATCTAGTTTATAACATTGCTTTTCAAACCCTCATACATAAACTCAAATTCTTAAAGTCTCTGGACATCTATGAGGTACTTAAAGAAACACTGCATTCAAAGGTTCAAATTTTGAGATTAACAAAAAACAAAACAAAACAAAACTACAGTACAGAAATGAACAAACATAAACCAATGGAGAAAGGCCCACAGTCCAAACTATTCATCAGCAAATATAAAAGAAAATAAAAACACCATTAGACAAACTAAGAGACTGGGTTCTGACACTGTTCCTCCTATTAACTGTGGATTTAACTTGTGATTCTTCACCACAGTTCCTTCATTTCTAGATGAATGGGCACTTTCAAAGGAACTAGATGTGGTTAAAACACTCATGTATGGGTTAATTTTTGGAACAGAGCCTAGAAGGAAGTAATTACTCATTTACTGATTATTTCTTTGGAAAATGGAAATTAGACCAGAAAAGGCTAAGTATACAAATTAAGCTATTTATTTATTATTTTAATAACTATCTTATTTTAATTTGTGTTTGTGTAATGTTGTGTGTGTGTATGTGTGTGGTGTGTGTGTGTGCTTGGTGTGACCTTGCACCACACATATCTGCCTGTAGCGAGGGTGCTCGCCTGTGCTGGCCAGAACAGAATGCGAGCTGTTCTACTCCATTGTTTTTCTGTCCCATCTTTGTTTTTAGTCAGAGTCTCTTTACTGATTCCGAGCTTGCAGGGCTCCTCTGCTGGACTGTGCTCATAGGTACATGTAGTCACACCCATCTGTTTAAGTAAAATCTGGAGGTTCAAACTCTAGTATTCCAAAGGGTCTCTTCAGGCCCTCATACTTGCACAGGTAGCTCATGTATCCACTGAGCCATCTCTCCAGGCTGACTTTATTTGTAAATAATTTTCATTGTACAGAAAAATGCAAAGATTCTAGAGAAAACTGCCATGTATCCACCTTTCAGATTACTTAAAGCTATCACCTTATAGGATCATTTTGTGTTTATAAAGAACTATTGGTATGGTTTGATTATGTCCCAAGTCTTTTTCATCAGCTGATGACACTACTGAGAAATGATTAGATCATGAAGTGCTACCTTCAGGAGTCACTAGTTAATAAGAAATAGCCTATTAATGGTTTGAAAGAAGTATGGGCTGAGTTGAAAGGTAATGCATGCATTAATTATTTGCAGGAAATATTAAGGCAGTACCACAAATAATATGGGTATTCTTTAGTGCATTTATTCAGCTCCTCAGTGTGAATTGAGATCAAAAAGTAGGGCTGAAAGATTTTAAATATTTTCAGTCTGACCTGAAAAGGAGTAAGTTTAGCTAAGACTAGGAAAAATGTGATTAAGAAATTGGTATCATTAAAATTAATTCAACTGGACTGGTAGCTTTCTGGTGCTTGTTAATCTTCATAGTGGCAGAAGGTGCTAAATAGGCTACAAGGGAAATCTTTCATCAGCAATCATGCTCAACTTTGGACCATGGTAGAAACACTCCTGTAAGAGTGGCAAGACTGTTACAGGGGTAATCAACCGCCTTTTGATTGGATTGGATTTTTGCTTCACAGGAGGGAATTATAGGCTTAAGTGGGGAAGTTATTGCAGCTACTTTGCTAAATGGATATGATATGCTTGTCAGATTATCTTCCAAATAATTACATTTTTGAGTATAGATTAGTACTACTGATTAAAGGCATTTTGTGCAGTGGTCAGTGGTAACTGCAGAGGTGCTTAGCTAGTCAACATACTAAGAACAAGTGACTGTTGAATGCTCTTCCATAATGCACCATTTATATCACCCCTTTTGAGACTCAGTGGGTATGATGGAAAAATGCACAGAAAGATTTTAAGAACCATAGGAAGAAGAGAATGGTGCAGAATACAGACTTCTGGACATGAGATGGTTATTGGACTCAAATACCCAGCAATTGATTGGCTCATGACCATCTTGTCATGGAGCACAAAGAGGTTCATAGGCCTACTCTTTCTGAGGCTTTATATGCAGCTAATGCTTGATGGAGAAGAGACTTTTTTTCAGAAAAAGACATGAAAGTAAAAGGGGAAAAGTTGGAAATAGGTAAGGGGATCAGAGGGTAACAGGTAGAGAATGGAAAAGTTCATGTAGGAAAATGTCATAAGAAAACACATTACTGTATTTAATTAATATATTCTAATAAAAATATTAAAAAGAAGTAGATTCCTCATTAAAGAAAATCATTAACATTATATCCAGACAATAGGAGTGCCCAGCTTGGATAGTGAAACCAAAATTAGTGTTTCTGTATGCTCCATCTGACAGCAGACTTTCATCTTGTACTGGTTTAGTCACATGCAGAAAGTAAGAGGTACCTTGCATCTGCACTAAGGAAGCAGAGAGAGAGAGAGAGAGAGAGAGAGAGAGAGAGAGAGAGAGAGAGAGAGAGAGAGAGAGAAATGAGTTTTCTCAATGCCCTAGTTCATTCTCTCCATTGTACTAAGCCCAGGGAATGGTGTCACCTACATGAAGGTGGGTCTTCTCACTTCAGTTAACTAAATATACATAGTCCTGGATAGATATTAGCAGAGATTTGTCTCCATGGAAATTTTAATGACAATTAAATTGAAATCAAATTTAATTATTAAAGTTACTATGAACTATTGGCTTTGTTAATATTTCATAAATTTTTACAGTAATATTTTAATGTGTGAAGATACAATCCAGACTGCTATGTTGCAATTAGCCCGAAACCTCTTTAACTTTTTAGTTTCTTCCAATCTATGACTATGAGGTCTTTTTGCTTCTCATGTCCTAATACTTTCGAAGAGTAATTACTAAATATTTTGTAGACTAGATCTCAATCGATTTTAAATGTTTTCTCATAACTATACTGAGATTACATTGAGATTGACACTGAAATGAATTATTATATCACCATATTAGGCTATATAGATTATTAGCACACTTACTAATGCTCAAACTTAAGTTAATTGACATAATCTTTAGTTTTCTCAACTGGTTTAATTACAATTTTTATATATACTCAGTTTTTTTTGGAAGCTAGTTAGTCATCAAATCTAACTTATTGGAAGCACTACCCACAAATACTTCAAAATTTCCTCTGCTTTTTTGATTTAATAAGATAATCATTAAAAAGCCATTCCATTATATACTAAGCTAAATTTTCTCTTTTAGTTTCTATATGCAAATATATATATATAGAATATTATAAATAAACACTTCATATATCTAAGGAGATTTCATAGAAAAATTGAAAAAGCCCCACATATCTCTGACTTCTAAGCAGTGCTAATAAAGATGTGAAGTTAATCTTGAATAGAAATTCAAAAGCATGGGAGAGACAATCAACAGCTTTCAAATTCGGCCAAGTTTTCTACTTAGTGAGGGGGAGCCCTTGTCTGGAACTTGGTATTCAGGGCGATAGGCACAGGATCCCGTACTCTAGGGCTCCCAAGACAAGATGCACTATGTGAGTGATTGACGGGGAGGCTACTAAAAATAGAATCTAGGTAATCCAGAAATGTGTATATTTGTTAACCTTCTACACTGTTCTCACTCTCCGATGGAGATTATGTTTGTATTTTTCAGGATGTAGAGAGAGAGATGGTAGGGCCCATCTAACCCTACCAACCGATTGTAGGCCGATACCTGAGATTCTGGCAAGAGAGAAGCCACCACAGTCATATCATGGAGGATCCATATGGAACCCTGCAGAGAATGAGGGGATGAACAAGGGACCCACAGCCACAGCCATTCAATCAACACAGGATAAGCCAGTGAGACAGAAACCAATGATTTTCGACACAAGACCCCTAAGTTCTCAACATTAAAGCAGCTTTAATACTCATCCACCACGACTCAGGGAACTGCGCGAAAGAGGGGGTGGAAAGATTGTGAGAGCCGTGGTGGGGGAAAATATCAGAGGCATGGCACCCCTCAGTTAGAACATACTAGGGCCAGGAGAACCTGGCTGAATACTAGGCTATCCATGGTCCCCTGTCACAAGGACTGATCCAGAAGACCCATGGAGGAGGATATCCAGCTGATTGGGGATGGGGGAGGGGGCATCAGGGAATTGGGGATAACAACTCATTGTTTGCCCACTAAATAATGTAACTCATTATGGACAATAAAAAAAAGAAAAAGAAAAAATAAAGCATGAAAAAATGATGAGTATGATTTCTTTTTTTAGTAAGCCATTTCTAAAACATTGACTGCTTTTGAAAGATGAATGAATTTCCATAGAGTGTGAGGACATTAGTATCAGAAGTATGACTTTCATGATTTAAAATTATTGTTTGATGCAGATGTAGAAAGTATCCAGTCTGTTTACAGGTTACAGCTTGCTCACTAGAAGAATGTGTTCCATTTCAATATATTTTTGTTGTATTAGACAGCAGACCTCAATTTATAGGTTATATTCACTTGATATATCATAGGGAAGCCTCTGGCTAAAATATAAATGCTGCTACATATTTATATACTTATTCATTGACATTCCATTTATGTATATTTGGATGATTATGAACAAATACAAAAGAATGCAAAAAAGTCTTTGCATTTCCATAGTAGAAATGATTGAGGGATGTATTACTAATATTTTTACATTTGTCTCCCCAATTCCTGTCATTTGAACCTCTGAAACAAATATTCAATCAAATTACCCATTTCTATTATAAGTTTTTGTCAATATTAAAATTAAATTTTCTATGAACTTTGTCATTACCTTCAGGAACTTGAGTTAATCAGCTTTTTTGATACTTCTTTAAAAATAATTTTTTAATTCAACTCTTGTAGTACAATGATTTTACCTTATTTCAGCTTCCCATATCCAAAACATCAAAGAAAACTCCTAATATTTTTTTCTTCAGTCTCTCCTTTTCTTTTATTTTTGCTTTTTCATTTCTTTTCCCATATTTATTGTAAATGCTTAGATACATTGCATGCTGAAGGCTTATGGTGGTATCCCCATTTCCTTCCTCTCTGTTCACATTCATTGTGCGCCTTCCTATGTGGGCTTGCTGGACCAGTCCATGGGATAGAGGGTTATGGATTGTACCAGAGGTAACCAATTTTTTTTTCTCTCTCTCTTCCCCCACCATGGTTCTTACAATCTTTCTGCCACGTATTCCTCTCAGATGCCTGAGTCATGATGGGTGAGTTTTAGGTCTGCTTTACTGTTTAGGTCTTAAAAGTCTCTGGATTTCTGCTTTGGATTGTGTTGGTATTCTCAGTGTCTCTCTCAATTATTCTCTCACAGGTTATCTGATTTGCTACAGAGATATGTCTCTTCCTCATCTCCTTGAAGGTTTCGTTTGAGCTTTATATCACAAGTTAGGGTTGGTTCATCTCCTGTAGGGGTGACAGGTAACATCTCCAGTCCTATTGGTGGGATTGGGTTGTCCACAGTTCATGCTGGCTTCTGAAACATACTAAGAAAATATCCAATGAAGAGTAAGATCAGTATAGGTTAAATGAAAAAACTTTATTAATTTGTCGAGATTCTAATGGATATAGCCTCTCTATAGATATCTACTTATTGAGGATTTCCCCTTGGAGCCCAGGTTCTTAGTTTTCATATTGGATTGTCATGTATCCCAATTCCAGTTAAGGGTTACTTTCCTCTGAGCAGATCTCTTAGTGAATTATCAAGCCATTGATTACCCACCCCCAGGTTTAGAGCCACTATTGCATGGGTGAGCACTTCTTGGCATTACTGGTCTTCACCGTTCTCATAGCATCATTCACTGTTGTATATCCACGACCTCTGCTTTCTTGGAATATCTTTGGTCAATTTCCTGTGGCAGCTCATGTAACACTTTCCAGCATTACACATGCTACCATCTGGGGGCTGTATACCATTCTTGATTAAGCAGGGTCTCTGTGTGTTGTATGATGACAATCCCTGGTGTCTTCAGCAATAAGGTATTACCATTTGCTGGGGCAGGTATTCAAGAGCTTTGACATAAGCCTGTCTTATTTTAGGGGATCTGATGGGTCTCTTTGATCAACAGTTCAGTGTGGAAAGTAACCAGTGACATTGACCAGGAGTTATAGGCCAGAGCCATTTGTATTGAGGTTAGGCAACCTCCTGTCTTATTCAGAGCCTCTCTTATCTGATGCCCACAGCTTCCTCAAGAGTTTATTGTATGAAAATATCAATTTTAAGTTATCCTTCCTTATTGGATTAGTATGTAAGTCTCCATGCTATCCATCCCCCCACTTCCTTTGACAATTCACGTGACAGGTTTTCTTAATGTTCAGGCCTAACCTGGTTAGGAACCACATATGAGGGATCATATGTGGTGCTTGACTGTTCTTCTGTGAGGTCGCTAAGAAAGATCTCCAAGTCCATCCATTTTTATTTAAATTTCAATGTCCAAAATTAGATACATTGATTGAGCAAATATTGTGCTGATAGTCCCATTTCACTCCTCCCTGTCCCCAATCCACTGGGTTTCCTCCTTGGTGGGCACACTGGATCAATCCATGTGGCAAGGGGTTATGGATAGCACAGGAGGCATCAAGGTTGCCCCCCTTTATGTATTGTAGCTGAGGGAGACAATGTCTCTGGGTAATCTCTCCCACCATGGCTCTTACAATCTTTCCTCCCTGTCTTCTGCTCAGTTCCCTGAGTCATGGAGGATGAGTTTTAAGTCTTATTGTTGTTGTTATGACCTTAAGAGTCTCTGTGCTTCTACTTTAAGTTGTGTTGGAATTTGTTGGTGTCTGTTTCGCTGACTTATCCTGGGTTAACTGATTGGCTATGGTTATAGGTCTCTTTCTTGCCCCATCACTATCTCAAGTGTTTCACTTGGGGGCTACATGATAAGCCTGGGATGGTTCATCTCTTGCTGGGATATCAGCCTTTGGCCTGTGACTCATTGGTGGAGTTGGAATCACCACAGCTCTCTCACTGCCTTCTGAAAAATACAAACAGAATCTCCATCTGAGAGTGATATCAGTATAGGTTAAATGAGACACACATTTCTAATTTGGCAAAATTCTATTGAGATTAGCCTCTCTATAGTTCTCTGGTAGTGGGGATTTCTTTTTGGAGCCCCTGAAAGGGCTGTTTCATTTTTTATTATTTAATTTTTTTTATGTACTTTGTAGGTTTTCGATATTAGGCCTCTGTTTAGAAATAGCTGGCATAGATTTTCTCCCATTCTGAAGGTGGTCTATTCGCTTTGATTATGGTGTGTTCATCTGTAAAGAAGCTTTTAGCTTCATGAGATCCCATTGGCTGAGTGATTGTTTCACTGCCTGGCCTAGAGGTTTGTTCAGGAAGTTTTGCCTATTCAAACCTAATGGACAGTTCCTCCTAAATTTTCTTCTAGGATACTGAGACTTTCAGATCTTATGTTGAGGTATTTAACCCATTTAGAGTTGAGTTTTGTTCACAGTGAGAGGAGTGTTTTTTTTTTTTTTTTACATATGCTTAACCAATTTGTCCAGCACCATTTTTTGAAGATGCTATCTTTTTGCCAGGTGATGTTGGCAGCTTTGTTGAATATGAAGTAACTATAGTTGCTTGAGCTTAGGGAAGGGTCTTCATTTCTTCTCCAGTGGTTCTGTCTGTCAGCTTTTATGGTAGTACAATATGGTTTTTGTTACTATGCCTTTGTAGTATATCTTTAGATTGGGTATGATGATTCCTCCTGAGGAGCTTCTTCTACTTAGGGTACTTTTGGGTATCCAAAGCCTTTTCCCCTCCCAAATAAATTTTGAGATAATTTTTTTTATGTCTGCAAAGAATGAAGCTGGTTATTTTATTAGAATTGCATTTAATCTGTATATAGCTTTTGGAAGTATTGCTATTCTCACATTATGAATTATATTGATCTAGGAGCATAGGAGATCTTCCCATCTTTCCATATCTGCCTTGATTTCCTTCTTGAGCATTTTTATCTTTTCATTATGCAAATCTTTCACATCCTTTGTTAGTGTTATTCCAAGATATTTTTGGGTTTTTTTGAAGCTATTGAAAATGGGAATGTTTCATTGATTTCTTTTTTTTAAGCCTATCATTTGCAAACAGGAATGTGACTGATTTTTGTGTGCTAATTTTGTATTCTGTAATTTTGCTGAAGGAATTTATCAGTTTCAGAAATTTAATGGTATTACCCTTTGAGTCTGTTATATATAGGATAATATCATTTGCAAAAAGGGAGAGTTTAACTTCTTCCTTTACAATTTGTATCCCTTTTGTGTCTTTCTCCTGCATTATTGCTTGGGCTAGGACTTCATGTACTATATTGAAGAGCAGTGGTAAGAGTGGGCATTTCTGTCATGTTCCCAATTTTAGTGGAAACTCATTAAGTCTTTCCTCATTGAGAATGATTTGGATTTTAGGAGTTTTATATATGACCTTTATTATATTCAGGTATAACCCCCCTATGCCAATTCTCTCCAGTGATCATGAAGTGATGTTGAATTTTGTCAAAGGCCTTCTCTACACGATTGAGATGACCATGTAGTCCTTTTGTTTGAAATTATTTATGTGGTGGATTATGTTAATTGATTTCCATATTTTGAACCAACCCTGCATCCCTGGGATGAAGCCTACGTGGTCAAGGTGGATAATACTTTTGATGTGTTGATGGATTTGGTTTGCTAGGCTTTTGTTCAGAATTTTTACATCTATGTTCATCACGGATATAGGTTTATAGTTTTCCATTCTTGTTAAATCTTTGTCTGGTTTTGGTATTATGGTGCTGATAGCTTCATAGATGAAGTTGGAAGCAATCCTTGTTCTCCAATTTCCTGAAAGAGCTTCAGAAAGAGTGGTTTCAGTTCTGTGATGAAGGGTTGGTAGAATTCGGCTGAGAATCCATCAGGTCCTGGACTCTTCCTTTTGGGGAGGTTTTTGATTACATTTTCAATATCAGTGGATGTGATAGGTTTATTTAGGAGCTTCATCTTTCTATGTTTAGTTTTTGGAAGTTGGTTTGTATCAAGGAATTCATCCATTTCTTGAAGATTCTCCAATTTGTGGAGTAGAGATTTTGGAAGTATGACCTGATGATTCTTCCAATTTCATTGGCATCTGTTGTGATCTCTCCCTTTTCATTTCTGATTTTGTTGATTTGGGACTTCTCTTTTTTTTTTTCCATTCAGTTAGATTGACCAGGGGTTTATCAGTGTTTTTTTTTTTTCAAAGAACCAGCTGTTTGTTTCATTAATTTTTGTTTGTTTCATAGTTTTTGTAGTTTCCAATTCATTGATCTCCACTCAGATCTAAATTATTTCTTTTCATCTTCAATTCCTAGGGAAAATTGTTCTAATTTTTCCAGTGCCTTTCAGTGAGCAGTTTTTAATTTGACATCTCTCTGTCTTTGTTATGAGGCATATAGTGCTATAAATTTCCCCTCAGGACTGCCTTCATTGTTTCCCATAAGTTTCGGCATGTTGTATTTTTGTTATGATTTAGATCAATAAATTTTCAATTTCCTTTTTTATTTCTTGAAATACCCATTCATTGTTTAGAGGCATATTGTTCAGTCTCCAATAGTTGGTGTATTTTCTGTTTTTTCTTCCATAGTTTATTTCCACCTTAAGTGTATTATGGTCCAAAATCTCACAGGGGGTTATGTCAATTTTCTTGAATTTATTGAGGCATGTTTTATGCTCTAATGTGTGATCTATTTTGAGTAGGTTTCATGAGTTGCTGAGAAGAATACATCTTCAATAGAGTTGGGAAGGAATGTTCTGTAGATGTCTGTTAGGTCCAGTTGATCTATGGTGTTGTTGAGCTATATTATTTCCCTGCTAATACTGTGTTTGGATGATCTGTCTAGGGATGATAGTGGTGTATTAAAGGCTTCAACTATGATGAAGTTGGGATTCGTTATTTTTTTTGTTTTGTTTTCCAATAAGTTTTGATTTATAAAATGTGGTGCACCTGTATTTGGTATATGCATATTTATGATTATCATATCCTCTTGTTGAATTGTTCCCTTAATGAGTAAGAATTGTCCTTCATTTTCCTTTTTGGCTTCTTTTGGTTTATAGTCTATTTTGTAGGATATTAATGTAGCCACACCCACTTGTTTTTTGTTTCTGTTTGCTTGAAAGATCACTTTAAGTCCATTTACTCTAAGGAGATTTCTGTCTTCAGAGGTGAGGTGAGTTTCATGAAGGCACCAAATGGAAGGGTCCATTTTTCTGCCTCAGCCTGCTAGCCTGTGTCTTTTTATGAGAGAGTTAAGACCATTAATATTCAATGTTATAATTGTGATGCTTTATTTAATCCCTGTCATGGTGAAGTGTTTATGGGATTTGATGTCTCTCATGTTGTTTTGATCTTCTACCCTTTATTATCATGGCTGACATCTAGAAGGCTCTTGGGGTTAGTTGTTCAACTCTTCGGTGTGGAATATTTCATGGAGTATTCTCTGTAGGTTTGGTTTTGTGTCCATATATTTGTAGAGCTAGCTTTCATCATGAAATATTTCCCTTTCTCCATATTTTATGAGGATGCATTTGCTAGGCATATTTGTTTGGGTTGAAAGCTGTAGTGGTTTAGGCTTTAAAACACTACATTCTAACCACTTTCATGGTTTCCATGGAGAAATGTGTTGTCACTCTGATGGGTATGCCTTTATATTTGATTATTAGTTTTCTCTTGCTGCTTTTAGAACCCTCTCTTTGCTTGCAGTATTTAGGGTTTTTACTATGATATGTCTTGGAGAGTTTCTTCTTTGGTCCTGCCTGTTTGGTGTCCTGGGTGCTTCCTGGATCTGAATGGGACTCTCTTTGGCAAGAATGGGGAAATTTTCTTCAATAATTTTCTTGAGTATGTTCTTTATACCTTTGGCCTAGATTTCATCCCCCTCTAGTATTCTCATGATCCAGAGGTTTGGTTGCTTAAGGGTGTCCCAAAGTTCCCTTATATTTTGTTCACATGCTTTTTGAATTTATTCAAGTTTTTGTTATCCTGATCTATTTCTTCTGTTTTGTCTTCCATGTCTGAGGGTCTATCTTCCAGTTTATTAACTCTGGTAGTGAGGGATTCTAGAGTTGTTTTTCATTTGACTTTCATTTTCCAATATAGCTTTTTGCATTGTCTCCATCTCTTTGTTGAGTTGTATTTATATTTCAAAGGTTATCTGACTTAATGTATCCTGGTAATCATTCTTGTATTTGATTATGCCTTTGTTTATTTTAGCCAATTGATTCTTGAGCTTCTCTGATTGCTGGTTTATCTTTTGCTTATTTACTTTTCTACCAAAGTCTATATGTTTTTCTCAATTTTGTTACGCCTGGTGGCAAAGCTTGCGAGCACATTTCCACTTAAATGATCAATTTTTTCTTCCATTTTGGTTAATAATCTGGATATACTCTCCATGCAGAGATGTGCTGCATGTGTTGTCATCTCCTTCTGGTTTTGTATCTGTGTTCTTTCATTGATATTTTCATTGGAAACTTCCAAAGTGGGGTTAGGCAAACTTGGTTTGGGGCACTCTGCTTGGGTGTTCTTTTTACATTGTGGCCTGCCCATTTAAGAGGAGAGACTGATCTTTCATGTGCCCTCAGCAGCGGCAGGGCCCTTGCAAGAGTTTCTGGGGGGTGACTGGTGGAGTTGTGTCACATGTTGGGTTCCTCTGGTGCCAGGCTGTGTTAGGGAATGCTCAAACCTTCAGCAGCAAGAATACGCTGGGGGTTGGGCTAGCCTGAAATCAGGATAGGTGGGTGGGGTCTGAAGACATACTGGTCCAGCCTAGGAAGCCTAGTTCCAGCTCCCTAACCTTGCCTCACCTCTGCTTTTCTTATTTATTTGTAATCTTGTCACCATCAAATACTTTCAAACATTATATATAAATTTATTGATGGTCTTGAACTCATAATGCTTCCCCTACCTTTGCCTCCTGAGTTCACACACCTTTTATTATTTTTATTGGAGGATTTTGAAATCTTGGCTTTGTGAAGATTGTTCTGATGTATATCAGTTGTATTTCCTTGCCATTGTGTCTGCAGTTAAACACTCAAGGAATAGACTTGGTGAGAAAGTAGGCCAACTACAATTCTAACTCAGTTTTGTATTTGACACTCAAGAAAGCATTCTTACAGGCAAATTTTGGTATAAGAAGAGTGAACACTGATCCTAGGGCAAACACTGGCACATGAATAGTGAACACTGATACCTACTGCATTTCTTGCCATTTTCATAGTTAGCATCAGAGACTGACATCAAGATGGTGAAAGAGATCTTGAGGAGATTGACAGCCAGTGATATTCAAAGTCTTTATTCTGGAAAAACAGTCTTGAAAATGGAATGGCTATCAAAATAAGCAGAGCCAAATCACAGACATAGTCTGAAGGAGTTGCATTTAACAGCTGTAAACAATACTTAGCATCTCCATCACCTGATGTCACTGTTACTGCCACTAGAATGAAATTTGCACTACCTATTTCTTCAGCTCACTGATTCCATACTAAAGGACCAGGTGAATTTCTAAAACTCAACTCTTAGTATGCATAGAGGATACCAAATTTTGAGATGAGTAAATATTTGCTTTTATATTTCTAATGTTAGACTCAGGTTAATCCTATCTCCCCTGAGCATCATAGAGTGGTAGATTTTTAAATCAATTTAAACTAAGTGAGACCCCCCCAAAAAAAAGAGAGAGAATGGAGATCAATCCTGAATACTACAGGTATATTTATTTTCTATCTGAGATAGTTAGGAGAACTCTGTTGCAAAAATAAAAAAAAGAAAGAAGAAAGAAAGAAAGAAAGAAAGAAAGAAAGAAAGAAAGAAAGAAAGAAAGAAAGAAAGAAAGAAAGAAAGAAAGAAAGAAAGAAAGAAAAGAAAAGAAAATAGGCTAATACATTAGTCACATTTAATTAATAAGAGTTAACATTTATAGGCATTCTTGTTGGAGAGCCGCTGTTGTCCTGCTTCAATAGTGCTTTAACTGAACCCAGTGCTTGAACCCACACCACATTCTACCACTCATAGGCAGAGCCCTTTTGCCACCACCTTGCAGAGTCCTCCGATCACCCCAATCCGCCATCCCCACCCCATGTTGCCACTGAACCCTGTCCAACTGCCGCCATGACTACCATGTCCCCTTCACAGGTGCTCCAGAAACTACTGCCAGGGCTTGGAGGCTGCCATCAACTGCCAGATCAACCTGGAGCTCTAGGCCTCCTTTGTCTATCTGTTCATGTCTTACTACTCTAACTATGATGATGTGGCTTTGAGAAGGACTTTGCCAAATACTTTCTTCACCAATCTCATGAGAAGAGGGAGCATGACGAGAAACCAAAAAGCTACAGAATAAGGAAATTTGGTACCCCCCAAAAAGGAGTTAATGTTTACTCAGAATCAAGTGTAAACTGTGTACGTCTTATTCATGGTTTTATTTAATTCTACAATGATTTATTGATTCTTTCTAGTTTTACAAATAAAGAATGAAGAATTGGAAGTGTAATGTCAGTAAGAACTTGTCATCATCTGTAAATTTCACAGATTATATAATCATGTGAAAAAAGCACTGATTTATTGAAGTTCTGAATTTTTATATAATATTACCACATATCATTTTTTTCAATTTTCTCTGAATCCCTCTGGAATTCTTGTGATGTCCACAGAAAAGGTCAGTCACTCCCACTTATCAGTGAGCTATTTGCCTCCTAGTTTGTTGCCATTTTCTCCATCCATATCCTTATATCTTGTCTATCCAAAATGTGGATCATGCTACTGCATCTGGCTTTAATGTGG
This sequence comes from Zapus hudsonius, assembly GCA_004024765.1. NCBI lineage: Eukaryota > Metazoa > Chordata > Mammalia > Rodentia > Dipodidae > Zapus > Zapus hudsonius. Next base: position 10,173 of record PVHP010008604.1, on the reverse strand, counting down.
AATGTGGGGATCTAAATTCATCCTCACACCTTCCCAGCAAGCATTTTACCTATTCAGCCATCTCCCCTTCCTCTTGACTCAATTTTAATTTTATCTTTATTGAAATTTGAAAAAAAATAGCTTTGTTTGCAGTGCTTTAAATATATCTTTATTTTCAATAATTAGATACATTGTATGAGCAAATCTTGTGGTGGTACCCATATTTCCCTCCTCTGTGTCCACAACCCACTGGGGGACCTCATCAGTGGACATACTGGATTATTCCATGAGGTAGGGGGTTATGAATTGCACAAGAGGTAGCCAGTTTTTTTTAACCACCTTTGTTTGTTGTTGCTGAGGGGGGCAATGTCTCATCCACTATGGCTCTTAAAAAGAAATTGGACTTTTTTTCCTCTCCTAAGATTAAAAATAAAGATGTTTAGATTCCTGGAGTTTATGAGATTATTCCCAATAACAGGATCCCAGCAAAAGTTTCTGGATAATGGGAATATTAAACTGCATAAATAATAATACAATTCACAATTTTATTTGTCAACATTATTATAGCTCTGAATTTTGTTCATGCAAATAAGATTACATGTATTCCTTTATCTTTCTGCCTCAAGGTTTTCCAACAACCTTATTGAAGTATAAAAGAATGTTCTTAGAATTAACTTTGCTACAGAAAGCCACCCTTTTTCTTTGTAAACTATATTTTAACCTTTTGAAGTTCTAAAAAATCTACCTTAGAAAATAAATTTTAAAGTATAAAGGGTGCTTGAGGGAGAGTGAGTGTATATAGCTATTTTATATCTATTATTTCATAATAAGTATGTTTTGAGCAAATGCCTGTCAGACAGATGGTCTAATTGCAAGTTGTTTTTAGGAATTATTATAGATGTATCCTTCCAACCTTTAGAATGAAACATTATCATAAGCACAAAATCTATTACAATACCACTCCTGAGTATAAATACAAGGACTCTTAGTTAACATACCACAGAGAAGTGTGAACATTCATATTTATTGTTAAACTATTCATAATAGCTAGTTATGGAGATAGCCTAGGTATCTGTCACCAGATTAATTGATCAAGAAAATGTGTTACAGGTATATAACAAAATAAGCAGAGACAAATCTTTTATCCATAAAAAATCAAAACCATAGCTCTGGAGGATCTTTGAGTGTGTGTGTGTGTGTGTGTGTGTGTGTGTGTGTGTGTGTGTGTGTGTGTTGAGGAAGGTCATGGACCCCTGGCTCCCTGCGGGTGGCCCAAGTCTCACCAGGCAGTAGAGACAGGTGACAGCTGGACAGACACACAAGGCCGGCGGGAGATATGTCAGGCAAATCTCAAATTTTTATTCTAGCATCCAAACCCTTTTATAACCCAAGGCTGCATTATTTAGCCTTATCTCTCTCAAAAGGAAGCTCATCAAGCAGGAACAAAGCTTATTAGCATTAACAAACAGGCTTAGGTCTATCAGCCCTCACCCCTGCCTCCTGGGAACAAAGGCATGCTGGGATCAAAGGAGCGTTACCATGCTCCTGCTAGGAACAAAGGTGTGTGCCAACTCATCAGGCCTCATATTATATTCTAAAACTTAGCCCAAAGTCACTCAATTAGGCTGGGACCCAACGTGTGTGTGTGTGTGTGTGTGTGTGTGTGTATGTGTGTTAAAGTAGAAAAGTAGAAAAGGGACAAAGTACTGGAATGAAAAGATCTTAAAAGGGAAAAGTAAGTGTTTGAATTCATATTAGATGAAAACAGAAGAGAGGATTGTTTTTTGGGATGTAGAGGTCCAAGAAGAGGGGGCATGGGCAATGAGGGAAGAGAAATAACCAAGTATCATGGTATATATGTAAACAAAGGTTATAAAGAAACATCATAATTTTGTGTATCTAATCTAAAAATTATGTAAAATATGTCCATGTACCTATTACTCATGTTCTTATCTGTTTAATGTTTTGTCCCATTCACTCCTGCTAGATTTACCATTTTTATTCCTCCTACAAATCGGATGCCTTCCATGATTTCTTATAGTCTGACCACAATTTGTGTATGAATTGTAGAAAATTAATATTGTACGATTATATTTAGAACATATTTCTGCATGTATTTGTATCTGTGTGCATGTGTGTGTATGTGTATACATGGAGGTTAGAGGCTATGTCAGATGTCTCTATATTTTCTACTTTATTATTTGAGACAGTGTCTCTCAGTCAATCTATAGTTAGTTAGAATACCAGGCCAGCAAGTCCTGGGGAATTCTGCAATTCTGCCTCCCCAGCTCTTGGACTACAGGCTTATGTTATCACATCCCCCATATTTCATGGGTGCTAAGCGTACAAATCATGTTTGCAAGCTGTGTGTGAAGCTTCACTGAATTCACTGCCTTCTTTCTAAAGTTTGGAATATTTTATATTTACTATATGATCCTGTTTTTATTTCTGTTACATGAATTTTATTTATGAAAAACAAAGAAAATATGTGGTAATAAAACCATTGCAAAAGAATGCATTTTGCATTTTTGTATGTTAATGATTATTGAAGCTTTACCTAAGGATATTTATCCCCTTACATCAGCATTTAAATGACACATCTGATTTCACCATCATCAGAAATGACCCTCCAAATATGCTAATGGAATACATTAGGTAGAAATTTTTGAAGGTTTTTATTTCAAATTTTTGCTTTGTAGGGAACCATGATTTTTAAATATATTTTTTAAAATTAATAGCAAAGAATTGGAATCAACCCAAATGCCAATCACTGGACAAATGGATATCAAAGTTGTGGTACATATACATTGTGGAATTCTACACAGCTGAAAGGAAAAATGACATAATGAAACTTAAAGAAAAGTGGATGAACTTGGAGCCTATCATTCTTAGAGACCTCACACAAGAACAGATTCAAGTGCCACATATTCTTCCTCATATTTGGCTCATATTTAACAAGGTTAAACTTAAACATTAAGAAAACCTGTCAGCTCAGGAGACAAATCACACCTAGCCTTCACACAGGGCCCAAATGAAACCTACAGGAAAGTGACGAAACACAAATAAGCACAGCAAGTCTGATAACCCATGAAAGGCCAACGATACCCAACACAACCCAGAGTTAAGATCCACAGATACCTAAGATCTCTGAACAATAAAGAATAATAAAGCAGACTTAAAACTCACCCACTATAACTCAAAGAACTGAAGAGGGTGTGGAAAGATTTTAAGAGCCATGGTGGGGAAGAATACCCAGAGACATTGGCCTCCTCAGCAACAATGCACAAAGGGGGAAGAAAAAAGAAAAACTGGCTACCTCTGGTACAGTTCATAACCCCCTAACCTATGCACAGATCCAGTATACACACCGAGGAAGTATCCCAGTGGGTAGGGGACATTCACAAGATTTGCTTATACAATGTATGTACTTATTCATAATAAAGATATTTTAAAAATTTAGACAAAATGAACACTTTAAAATGTTCTATATACATGATATATGTTTTCATACTTTAAAGCATTTCTGAATGTGTAAGTATGCAAATTGAAATTTGAATATTCAAAAGCTATTTAAACAAAATACACACACACACTTGAAGGTCATGATAACTTAAAATATATTGGATGCTTTCTTCCTTGTCACTTTAAATATTCTGAACTCTATATGATGAGTCTTCAGACACACTTCTGTATCCTCTTTTCCTATGATGAACTGTTATTATTTCTATTCTCCCTTCAGAGTTCTATTTCACACTTTGTGATACTCTACTCCATTTACTTTTTTCTTATTTTTAAATATTTCAGGAGTCCTATGGTTACGGGAATGTTTCTCTATTCAATTCAGCAAATACTATTCAAAGTTCACAACAGTTCCAGTCATACTACACAAACCTGTCAAAATGTGAGTGTCAATTAATTCACCTAGACTAAAGTTACATACTTGACCACAGTTGATGGTGCTCAGGAGGTTTAGTAGGAGGGTTGATGTAAGTTGAAGGTCAGCCTGGGTTTACAAAGTCAGTTCCATATCAGCCTGAACCAGTGTAAGTTTCTGTCTCAAAACAAACAAACAAAAATCCAAGATAAACAAAAAACATTACTTTTTTCACTTTGAAAAGAACAAATTATTACTTAAAACCTGGGCTGAAAGTGTTGTGTCTGAAGCAAGCGCACACACATTTATATTGTGTGCTAATGCATCGCATGGATCCTAACTTTACTGCACTCTACATTGAAACTACCAAGTTTTACTCTTCTCTCAATTCTTTGAAGTTCTAAATTTGTTTCTTTTCTTCAACATAAAAATAAACATATTTAAATTTAAAGTGAGATTTAACTTTATTCGATGTCCTTTACTAACCCAGTTTCATTTCTCAAATAAACTCCTCTTTCTGGCTAAAAGAAAGAGAAAGAAAACCTGTCAGTGATCTGATAGACTACAGAAGGGGATGGAAAGAATTGGGGGGCAAAGAATGAGAGTATGGCAGGACTCATACAATAAATGAATGTAATAATGAATGAACACCATAAAATCCAAACTTTCATATAGTAAGCTCCTGAAAAAGCTGTGGACACCACCTGGTAAGATGAGCCATGAAGAGAATGGGAGGAAGCCTAACTCCAAGAAAAATTGCTCAGGCCTGCAGCTCCCTGTCTCAGTCATTGGTTCCTTCCCACACTGAGCTGTTGATCAAAGAGACCCATGAGGTCCCTAAAAAGAGACAGACGTCTCTCATGGCTATTGAATACCTGCCCCTGGCCTAAGGTAAGACCTTATTGCTGAAAAATCACAGAGTGTCATCAAATAACACCAAGAGACCCTGCTAGATCCAGAATGGTAACCAGCTCCCAGATGGTAGCATGTGTAAGTGCTGCAAGGTGTTACTTGAGCTGCCAGAGGAAATTGGTCAATGATATTTGGAGAAAACAGAGACCATTAAAATACAATATACACAGTTGTCACAAAAATGTTGAATGCACTGCAATATGGAAGAGACCAGCCAGTCAGAATGCTCATCTGCACAATAGTGGTATTAAACCTAGGAGGGTAAAGGCATATTGATTGGCAGAGAGATCCACTTAGTGATAAGGAACCCTTAAATGGAACCGGGATACATGGCAAAATCCTATGGGGACCAAGATCTCGGGCTCCAAGGGGAATTTCCCACTACCACAGAGCTACAGAAAAGCTATACCCATTAGGGACTAGCCAAATAGCAATGTTGTCTCATTTAACCCGTGCAGATCTCACTCTCTCATGGAGATTCTTTTTGTATCTTTCAGAAGGCAGTGAGAGAGTTGGTGAGAACCCAATTACACCAACAAGACATGGGATGATGTCTGAGATCCTGTCAGGAGATGAACCACCCCTGGTTTATCACATAGCCCAAATGAAACCAATAATAGTTTGATGAGATAAACAGGAGACCAGTCACCACAACAAGTCAGATTACCCATGAATGGTCAAAGGATACAGACACCAATGATACCCAACACAGTCCAGAGACACTTAAGATCTCAACAATAAACCAGACTTAAAACTCACCCACCATGACTAAGGGATCTGAGCAGAAGAGGAGTGGGGGTGGATAGAATGTAAGAGCCATGGTGCGGGAGAATATCCAGAGACATTGCCCTCATCATCAACAATGCACAGAAGAAGAAAAAAAACTGGCTATCTCTGGTTCAGTTTATAACCCCTACCCTATGGACAGATCCAATATGCACACCGAGGAGGGATCCCAGTGGGTAGGGGACAGAGAGGAGGGAAATGGAGGCACCATCACAAGATTTGCTCATAAAATGTAAATAATTATTCATAATAAACATACTAATTAAAAATTAAAGAATTTCATCTAATTTGAAATATCTAATGTGTAATTAACAAAGATTTGGTTGTGTTTCTTTCTGAAGATTATAGCAGCATTAAAATAGAAAAGTTGCCATTATTTTCAAGAATAGGAATTAGATGGAAATCGAATCCTGGAGGAGCTCTCAGCAAGAATGTGTTAGATTAATGGCTGTGAGAGGAATTTTGATGATAGGGACATAGAGTTTATTTGAGGAAATCAAAGTAATAAGAAGAGTGATCATGTAGAGGCAATAGGAAAAAAGGAGGATGTGTCAGAAAAACATAGGGAAGTCTAAATATTGACATTGGGGATATATGCAATGCTTCACATGTACTTATCGTTATTAATTGGAGTGCATAGTTTAGGAAAGAAAATCCACAGCAATAATCTATTGCATTTGAAACCAACACAGAGACACAGAGACTGAAGTTTTATAGAATACTGTGTCGACTCCAAAAGAGGAGAAATTTAGCATGACAAAAATGGACCCAGGTTGACAGCCATGTTGGGTGAAAGGCTATATCAAATTATAATGAAGGTCTCTGCAAGATTGACCCACTATTAAAGCACTATATATTTTGTTGATGACTTGAATAAGGATTGGAGGTATGAAACTTGCTTAATGGTGAAAATTGTTGAATACAAAGTGGGAATGTCATAATGATGACATGAACCAGATGAGGTTCATAGGTGAGAGGAAGCTATTGCTAGGTGATGCTAATCCATGAATGCAGATAACTGTGTAAGTCTCTGGATGCAGAATGGTCACTTTTTGAGCAAGAATGGTCACTTTTTGAACAAGGTCTCTAATAAGAATTTGCTACGCTTGTGACTGTCCAGCAATAAACAAGGGAAATAATTCCAGATTTTTAATGGTTTAGCTTTATTTCTTTCTAAGCTTCAGAAGAATAATGGAATAGGATGAAGAGAGAAGATGAGGGGAGAAAATGAGGGGAAATCTAAGATTGGACCTAAGCCAAACATGAAAGAGCACATACTGCATGATTGCACTTCAGTTAATTAAAGAGAGTAAAAGAACCGGCAGTAGAAGCCAAGATACTTTTCACCATTAGGGATAGTGACGGTTTTGAGCACGGGGGAAGTAGGACTCTAGTATGCTCAGTGATAGTTTAGTTTCTTGATCTGGTTGCTGGTTTCATGGGTACGCAAACTTTTTAAGAATTTATCTAGCCAAGAACTTATGCTTGGTGAAATTTTTCATATGAGTTATTTTACAAAGCAACTCTTACTGAAATATTTTTAAAATAATTATTATGTAATCAGAGCAAGAAGAAAATATGAATGAAAATATGTTGCTACCTAGAGACAAGTCCAATGCAATGAGCCTGGTATTTGACAAATGCATTAAAGAAGGGAAATTAAACAGTATGTTAATAGCTGTGGTTTGATCTCTGACTGCTCAGAAAACATGATGTCTGAAACGGGGAGCCAGTTTGTTGCCTGATATGTATGGAGATATATATACACGTGCGTGTGTGTGTGTGTGTGTGTGTGTGTGTGTGTGTGTGTGTGTGTGTTCAGACCACATAGAGAGGAACAGAAATACTAAAAGCTTTCTCTCCTTCTGCCCTATTGTTCCCTATGCTACCAATTTGCCACATACAAGATGTGGAAGGGAAGGAGAGCTTGACGGATAAGTTACTAAGAATCAGCTTTTCAGTTATAAATCAAAGGATTTTGATTTAAATGGATCTGCCTGGACAGAGCATAGTCATATAGAAAACAAGAATTCATTGAGATGCTGAAACCTAGAGTCCTCTGTATATCCATCCCTATAACCATTTCCTTCCTTGGCTTTACTTGGTAGCAGGACTGGACCAAGCCAACAGAGCTTCACCAGGCAACTGAGACTCATTACAGCTAGAGGATTAATTGAAAGTCCAAAAAATGTGACATAGCTATGTTTTTAAAGTGGTTGGTATTGTTGACTCTCTACATTTTTCATATATTTATTTAGTTTCTGTGACTATTGCTTTATCACTGATATATTTACCTCTGTTGAAAAGATGTCTTCCTAAATCAAGATGCCACTGCTAAACTGCCAACAGCTGGAAATGTGTATTTAATTGTTCCTCTAGGAAGAAAAAGTGTTGCATCCATCCCAAAGAGACCATCAGTTTGCTCTGCACGGATGGCTGACCACCCTTACTGGTGTGATTTGTGTTGGAAGAACAGCTTTGTTGTTGTTGATGCTCATTTTTTTATGGAGAGCTAATTGTTTCATACTATTAAATATATAACCTTGTGTAATTAACAATTTTCTAAGCAACTGAGAATCAACCTATACACTTTTACTTAAATGGTGAGAATTCACTGTGATTTACACCTATTAAATGAAACATTTACCCAGAATAACATCTGAGATAAACTGACTTAGCATTCTGTTTTAATATTCATTTATGAAAGAGTGAATATTCATACTCAATGTACATGTATTATTTTGATACTTTCTCTTTATACATCTATTTCCTTTTCTGTTCTATGCATATGAATATAAACTTTTCAAAATTCTAAAGCTGTATTTCTTTAAAGTCAAATGTGACAAATTTATCAATATCGGTTTTTTAAATAAAATAGTATTTCAAAACATATACCTGATATGAATTTATTGCTTATGAATACATCACACAAATCTAATTAGGCATACTATTAGCTATTTGATTAACAATAGTTAATCACAATTCTTTAAATCAAACACTTTCACTGCTTCATTCATAAAGACAGCTAAAGTTGGGATTAACATATAATTTTGAAGCAACATGTAATTTTAACATTATGAAAAGATAAAATGTTCAAGATTGAAAAACATATCTATATTCATTGATATTAAATAACCAAATTATTTTTACCAAACAAATCTAAATCAATAACACATTTATTAAACTTCTAAATTAAAATGTAGTTCTACAAATGAAAATATTTTAATAAACAAAACATGCTACAAAATCACTTTTAAAGAACATGACTTTGTAACTCCTTAAGTCAGTTGTTGGTATTGGTATGTGCACTGTTTTCTGAAGAAACTTAGGAGCAGTTGCTTCCCCAGTCAGGGCACCTGTGACTCTCCCACTGAAGTTACTTTGGCTAACCAATGAGTTTATTGGGCATTGTGACAAGAGTATGGGTGAGGTATTACTGACAGCTGGGAGAAGTCCCATTTCAAAATAGTCTTGTCCTAACATGATTAACAACAGCCCCATGGCTGCACAGGTAGTATTTCTGTCCCTTGCCCTTCTGCACTTTATGTGAATCTAGGAGACCTCATGCATTACCAGGAATACTGGGTGACTGAGATCTTCGGTGAGGGTCCAGTGACCCTTCCCTACCCTTCTCATTCTCTGGGGAAGGGGTTAATTTTAAATTTCAATCTGTATAGCTTCTCATGTGTGTCCATTGTTGCTTCTAACAAAGATTTCATTAATGGTTTTTCTCAGAAGAATATATCATACATCATGTGATAATAACACATACTGTTATTGTAAGAAAAGTGATACAGATATTAGACCAGAGTCTGGCTCACTCAGACAAGGATTGCCTTTATTCTTGAATAAAATAACCTTTATTCAAGGATAATCTATTCTCTCAAATCTGAAGTCATGTCCACCATGGGAAGCTTTAGGAGGGTCTTCAAGGACTTTTTAGAAAAACTTTTCCTGGGTCTGGAACTCCTTAGGTGGCTGTCTATGGGGAGACAATAACTGACCATATAAATATACATGTTTATTGGGCTGCTGTTAAGCTCTTTTCAAAAGGGGCTTAGCAGAGATAGGATCCTTCAGATATGTAAAACTTCTGGCAGGTACTTTGAGGTGTTATCAGGGGTGAGATCCTGTGTAAAACATTTTCCCAGGCTCAGGGAGCTGGATTTGTCCCTTCAGTTATATCATTGTATCACTACAATGTTCAGTCAGATCAACAGTAGGACATCCATCTAACTACAAAAAGATCTAACTTACTTTGTGCTATTCAGTTTGAAGGTTATAGTTCATTCCTTTCCTGTTTACATAATATAGATTCACAACCTACATATTTACTTTTAATTAGCAAATCTTACATTATAAAATCCAGTTAAAATAATTATGATTTACATGATCTGTAAGTTATTACAGCATTATTATTCCCCAAGTAAAGAGCTTGGGGAGGGGGGAGGTCATAAAGAAGCTTAACATTTCAAGGAAAATATGAATACATTGAATGAAACCCCTCTATTAGTTACAACACTACTGATGTCAAAGATGATGGTTTGTGTAGCTGTGTCTCTGTCATCTATTATATGCTTTTTATTTTTTTGAGTCAAGTACTCATTATGTACCTTAGGTTG